>JAQIXG010001094.1:0-24516 GCA_034700105.1 Oconnorella tubifera | reverse complement strand
ATGTCAGTAGTAACTGCATATCAAAATGTCAGTAGTAACTGCATATCAAAATGTCAGTAGTAACTGCATATCAAAATTCAGAACAAAACAGATATAAATTATAAGCGCTACGCACAAAAGATACGAATAACAATTTGCAGATATAGTTTCAGATGAAAAAATAACAAGAAAATACACAACAGATAATAGATCTTACAGTATGATACCAGAATTTGACCACAGGCGCTGTGTAGAAGTAGTAAAGTGGTTGGATGATACTCAAGATAGACTGAGTGTAAACATTGTAGCTGTCTCGAACCCATTCTCTTCTCAAACGCTTCTTCTCCGTTATTACTGGCCTAATAATTGTAAAGAATCCATTGAAACAAATTTGTATATTTGTTATAATATATTGTGTTTATTATAACAATATTTTATTATTAGCTTATTGATTGAAGTAAGAAGTTAATAATACTGTAATATTCTCAATAAGCAATCAAAATAATCTGATAACTGAAAATGAAAGCCAACTGACATAATTTTTCTATTAAAATTAAAATTATTATCATTCAAAATATTTATTATTCAATTGAGATTAAAACATTACAGCACAGTAAATCAAACATTTAACTAAACTACTTAATAACAAAATAACCATTTTTCATACATATCAATATTATATTATCAATAGTAGTAGTATTATCAATTTGAGCGAAGTGATATTATAGGTTCCTTCTCTCTCTACTAAAATTCTCAGCAAAAACCTATTTATACTGTATGATTAAAGTTTCAAATATCCTACTCACCCAGTCGATGACGACACAGAAGAATCATCAGTATCACTTATGCTTTCAGGAAATACTTGATTAGGAATGGTAGGTTTGATAACGGGTTCATCACTGACGTTAAAGTCAATGAAGAAAAGAATCAATGGTATAAATAATCCAACAATTATCTGTTCAAAATAGCGAATCATTTACTTTCTTTAAAAATAATTGCAAGATTTTTGTAATTAAAAAAATCTAATAATAAAACTGTAATATGCTGTAATAGGCTTAAGTTAATAAAATTCAATAAAGTTATTTTATAACTTGTCAATTTGTAAATGATAAGTGATAAGAATCAAAAAACCCATACAATCGTAGTTAATTGATTTAGGTTTATCATTTAGTATAATGTGGTTGACAATAAATGTGGTTGATGTGGTTTCAATAGATATTTTAATACATTTATAATTTACAGACAAGTTAAAAGTTCCACCTTCCACATTGGTGTGTACACAGCCAGTTTTCCTTTCCAGAGTTTATTAAGCTTAGTTTGACAGCAATTATGTTCCATAAAGTCCATTAGTACCGAAGCGTTTGAAAGACTGAACAGAGTTTGTTTTCCCCATAAATTCTGACTGCGTACAAGCAAGTCATGAGCCATTTCTTTATTAGTCTGATAACATTCATCCATGACTCCAATTGCCATCGATTCAAATTCTCTAAATGAAAAAAAAGATAGAAAAAAATGAATAGAAAAATGATATTTGAATGACTAGATATATTAGGAACTTCAAATGTTTTTATTATATATCAAACAAAGCGGTGCAAGTTATTACATTTAGCAGGACAAGTGATTAATACATTACAAGAATTTTCTTAACAATAAAATAATACAAGCTAAAAAGCCAAATTATTTAATTTACAGTATATAAATGAATGTCATAAAAACATGTATGAGTAACAATTCACATTACTTTATGCCAATTAATAAGAAGTCGTAACAATGTAACTTGTAAAGCCTAAATTTCTATTTCTTTCATATGATGTATTTCGCCAAATTACAATTTAAACTTCAAAAATAATATCATATTTTCTTTTGAATGTAAACCTGACAGTGTCCCGTAGTTCATCTGCCAGTTTGAACTCTTCCTCTCTGTCTGCTTCATCAGCAAGTGACTTCAACATCATGCTGGCAGTTAGTGCTGCTCCGATATGATCACTGCCAGCTCTCCAGAATATCTTTGCCAACTCAATCCGGTTGATAAGCAAAGCCCAGAAGAAAAGCTGAAATATTGTAATGTTGTTGAGATAAACTATATGTATTCTTTTAAATGATGGATATTTTATTGCGTGTATTATATAAAGTGGGTTTAATGCAATAGTTATTCTGGCCATACAAAGGTCAATTTCTCAAAATATAATATTATAAAATTAACCCTTGTCTTTCACAAAACTACCATGCTGTATAGTTCAATTGTATTTGATATGAATTTAGAGTCAAAATTACTAAGACTGTAATTACCTCTCTTTCTGGATGCCACTCTTCCTTTTTATCTTGTTGCTCCTTTCCTTCTTCTAAAATAAGAATTTAAAATAATGTAAAACTGCATTTTGATGATATAAAATGGCTACAATGTACTCAGATTACACTTTTTAAGAAATAATTATAAAAGAATCCAGGAATCAAAAATGAGCATGGATGATTAAAATACTCTCATAATAATTTTTTGTAATTTTAAATTATGCTAAACCAGTTATTAGATTAATCAATTATGTTATAATTTGCTAATTTCATTATAGAAAAGAAATACTAGTATCATAATTTATGATTACAGCTAGATTAATTGAACTGATTGAAGATCATACCCTGATACAGATGAGGCCTCTGATGTTGAGTCAAATTGTTTATGACTTTTCCAATTCTTTTCAGTGTATTTCTATGATCTTTCTCTTGTTCTTCTGCTGCTGTTTTTGATTTACAAAATGAAGTGCAGTACTCTTTCTAAATGTACATAACAAAGCAAACAGAGCTTAAAAACTATGGAAAAAGTACATATTTTCAAGTAATTATCTCTTTGTGATAATTACACTTATAAGGATAAGAATAAATATTAACTATTTTACAGATAAATTACGGAGTAATATTACAATGGTTTATTAAATAATTTTTTTTAAATTATTTAATAAATTATATAAGTATTAATATATTTTATAATATTTAATATATTACCTGCAGTTGAGCCAGAAAATGTCTCAAAATATTAATACTAGTATTATCCGATGAATTTTCCAAGATCTGCCATAGAAAAAAAGTACAATTGCAATGTCAGGAACTAACATTTTGTTATACACAAAATATATCATATTTCAGTAAAATTGTGATCCAATTTATGAAATATTATTGGTCACAGGATCATTTTCTTAGCAATACAGTACAAAACATTGGTTTTAGGACGATTCGTCCCCGGACGGTTCGTCTCGGACGATTCGTCTCACGGACGGTTCGTCTCATTTGTTTTAATATATTGATAAAAGTTTAAGATATCAAGCAAAGGATGTAATAATCATTAAAATAAAAAATAACTTTAAGTAAATGTTTATTTTCCATAATAATTTAAATAACGATAGTTTAGATAAATTTGTAATAAAAAACAGTTTTTACAAAAGAAAAGGCCTATAATACGCCCCTTGCAGGTAAACCCATGATAGTACACTTGTCAAACGAGTACTATATAAAACTGAGTAATAACAAAAAGGAAGAAAAATGAAAAAAATAAATAATAAAAACACTAAAGAATAATGAAAACAGCAACAACATGGTATTGAAAATTAAAGGAAATAAGCCCAATATACATTAAAGAAAATATTTAAAAAATTCAAAAATTAATTTAAATAGAAATACATTAAAATAAAGAAATATAGAATAAAATAACAAAACACTAATTCTGTCTAAGACTGTTTAAAAAAGTGGCAGGGTGCTTTTTTGAGACGAGTCGTCCGCGAGACGAACCGTCCGGGGACAAATCGTCCGTGAGACGAATCGTCCGAGACGAACCGTCCGGGGACGAACCGTCCGGGGACGAATCGTCCGGACACCAAAACATTATCTCTTTTAGTCTTGAGATAAAGTCCAATCATTTATTAAACTTAATAATTATTAAATATGATTGTTAAAATGCAGCATTAATAATGCATTAAATTACACATTTATGACCTCAGTGTAAAGCTGTTCAAGTCTGGAATAAGTGAGAAACTTCTTGAGATCTACTCCACTGTCAATAAAAAGAAGAACAAACTCGGGTTTGTCTTGAATCAGAGCTTTCATCATAGCTTCATCCAGATTGAAATCCTATAATAATAATATTAAATATTTGATAGTGTTTTAAATTCTTATAATCATATCATAATTTCACATATTGAACGTTTTTATAATTAAGAGAACAATTTAATCATTTATTGATTAAAAGATCGATTTGAATAGGATTTGAAACAGATAGGCCATCGGCATATATTGAATATTTTATCATTGCATCTTCTTATGCAGAGTACATTCAAGAATAAAAGGTGTGCGTTTAACCTTCCATTGTTTTCTATTTTCAATGCTAAATATTTCCTGTCTGGCTACATCGCATCTATCCCAAGCAAGAGATAAATCAATGCAACGAGTCCATGCAAGCGTTTGATCTGAAGCCATAGTATTGTCAACTGAATAGGCTGTAATAGAAGCACAACAAATCAATCAGTATAATGAATAGAATCTGATATTTCGTTTAGTATTTCACACCAAATCAAAATGAAAGTAATTTTTGATACAGAAAATATTTGCTATCAACATTAATTTGCTATAATATAAAATGTAGTTTTGAAAGCAGACAATAAAGAATATGCAGAGAAAATATAATTTTATATAAATTGTTATGAAGGTGGCTAATTAACTGTACCTTACAAATAGTTAATTTCAGAAAATAGTATTTAACTTATACAATTTTTTAAAGGTCATTACAATCATTTCGTTGGACCAATGCATCATTTGCTTAAAGTTACAGGTTTGTTGGTTAACCCCATCCCCAAAAAAAACATTCTTTGCACGTATTATAATAGAATTAAATTTAAAAAGAAAATAATTTTAGATGCCTTTAAGTAATGCCCTGAGAATTGCATGGTCAATGTCTTGCCCTGAATTTTCGTGATCAGGATGAAAAATAGTTAGCTGAAAATAAAATAAAAAGCTCAACAAAAGTGGTAGTTAATTAGGTAGCGTAGCTCAATATAATGCTTTTATTATTATATTGAGCTTACTTATAATTAAGATCAAAATAATGATAAAAACATTTAGAAAAAAACAAACCAATCTATTTATTCATACACGTTCATTCAAATGTCTATAATAACACAATATATGTAAATTTATTGATATGTTAGTAAATTAACACCAAATAAAATAATAAAATAAATTATTAAGTTAATATTAAATTATCATAAAGATATTATGAAGTCTAAATCTTATGTTTCTAAATTTACTCAAATCTAAATCCTTATCTATAATTGCACATTGAAATTTTGCATAATTCTAACGACAATATTGATTCGGTTTTAGCTTAAAACACTAAATATACAAAATAGAAAAAGACCAGTTTTTGATTGCTGGGCCTGAGAAGTATTTGAACCATCTCGATGCACTCTTTTGCTTGAAGATTTACTTCACCTTCTTTGACTGACAGAAGTTGAAAAGCACTTATAGCCATTTGTTGCAGCGATTCAATCAGTTCACTCATTCTGGCTGGATTTCTACAAAAAAGAACGAAAATTATGATACATGCTTTTAAGTCAAAATTTTTGTATTGGAATACAGTTACTAATTTTTATAGTAATTAAGATTCTTTATCAAGAAAATATTGTATGTAATAATGCTAGAATTTCTCTTATCAAAAATTCTAGAATAGACTGCTACAATTTATGACAATAGAATAACTCAATAACTTTGCTTTTTCCAAGTAACTTGGACTTTGATCTCATTAGTTCAAATTTTGTTGTTTGATTATAAAATACTATCAGTTTGATTACTTTAAAAGGTTTTATTTAAAAGGTTTTAAAAATTGAGAAAAGTTGGAGATAAGTTTCTAGTGATAAACAAGATATTAATACTTAAGTTGATCTTGTTTTCTGCTGGCTTGAGCAATGAAATCAGCTGCCCGTCCAGATCCACCAATCACAACAACCGGTGTCTTGTTTTCTATAGCCTCGCATGCTGTCTTTAGCGTGTTCATGCCCCCCTCCAGTACAAGCAGCACTACTGGTACATCAGGCACTGAACAATAAAATAAATAAATAAAAAACTTTCTATATTGCACTAATATTCAGTTACAACATTGCTAATGTACAATAATTAATAGTGACTGTACTTACTAACTCATTACTTATTCATCTTATTCATTTTCAATTTAGTCATTGGCTTATTATTACTTATTTACTTACTTATTTTCTACTTATTGAAATTACATTCAATAGTTCGTTTTTAAAAGTTATAATTTAACAAACAATGCTACTTATTCAATTCACAAAGTCCTACTCAATTATTTCAATGATATTATTAATTATAATAACCTGAATTTTTATTCATCTGGTCACTTGTAGTTTTAATATTGCATTGTTCAAATGCTGCCCTGAACTCTATCTCCCCCCCATACACACTCTCTGTCCCATCGTCCACTAGGATAAAGTGAGTGTGATGGGGATCCAAGATGGCCGACTTTTTCTTCGATGGATCGATGACGTCATCCAGATTGTAATCACACGTTTTGATTTTCTGAGTTAAAAGAATATGTCAAAAAATGCACAAATGAATAATGATATTGTAATATTAGTAAAATACACGAATTTTGTCACTAATATTCACAATATCAAAAATACCGTTAATGTTATTTTTTAAATTCTTCAATTAAGTAAATGTACATTTTGTACTGCATCAAGCAGTAAAATGCTTTATAAAAACTAATTACTATATCCAGAGAACAAAATAAATCATCACGTAACTAAACTTCTCTATTTTAATATAATAAATTCCTTCGCAGTTATTTTCCATATTATTTCTAATTACATTCATGTTACAATATATACAAATAAAAATATGCCAGTTGTAATAAGCTACTATCTAAAAATTACTGTTATAAATTTACCCATCCTATATGCCAATTCACATACCTAAAAATTCTTTACATATCGAACAATTATAAATACAGTAAATACCGTAGTAGTTGCAGCGTGAAGGACTTTATTATTTGCAACGACTCCAAAAGGTGCGATACCAATAACAAAAAGATTCTGTTTATAAGCTCCGTTTTGGAGCATGTACTCCCTGACTGCTTCTCCAACGAACTCCATCACTCCAGCCTTCATTCCTCCGGTGATTATCCAAGCGTCTAAAACAGTCAAAATAGAAAGTTATACTTTTTCTTATCGTTCAAATAGAATCGTATACCACTTCAAGCAACTGTATATAACACAGAAATGTAAGCTCGGGTAGCCAGTAAACTGAGTAGCTAAATGTAATTTAGATAAATGTAATTTAGATAAAAATAAAAAGTAACCGATCATAATGCAATTAGTTACTAATAACAAGCCATACTTATTTTAGTCACTGATACAGAACTAAGCCAAATTGTTTTAGTAGTGGTCGAACGCGCCTGTTTGAAGTCATGCTTCAAACAGGCTTGATATTTTCATCAAGTTTTATTAATTGCATGCATACAAACATACATGCATGCTACCCATTTACATATATACAGAGGCTTTTATGCACAGCAATTATAATATGTAATGCAAAATAACTTACTGCAGTTTATGTTTATCATAAAAAGACAAAAATAATTTCTACCAGCAGACGTTGCTGCTTTAATAAGGCCTTGCTTAAAGCTTGTCAAGTGCCTCGGTTTCATATAGAACTTCTTAGCACCTCCTGTCACTGATATGATTAAACTGGGTGGCTTCATCTGCCAGTAACTTGCGATGTACTGCCAGACCTCAGAGGCATTCTTCATCGATTCGGTGTTTTTTCTTTCGCATGATGTCTTCACTATGACATACTTAGAATGAAGATAAAAAAGCTAAATTTAGTGTGTTGTGTGATTAAACTGTTATCATTTGTAAGTTTTAGCATGGGTTTTAAATTAAGAATGATTCCTGACTTTATTTCAATGGATTAAGGAACAGCTTTTCTCTAAAAAAAATTTCTGTAATTATATTTAAGGAGACATTAAATTTTAATCAATCACTTTAAATCGCCCTAAATCACGTTACAAATATTATATTTGTCATAAAAAACTATATCACTGGATATATATGTAATTTTTATATTTTACTGCTGCACTCATAATAGAAAATTATTTTGCTGCGCTTAATTTTAATATAGGCCTACAATTGAACAATTCTAGTGTATATCTGCCATAATATTCTATTCCCCCTTGTTGTGAATTCGGAGCCTGTTTCGCCCGCTACTTACATTATATTACATTACATCGCATTACATTACATCGCTTACATTACACTAATAACTATTCTTACAGGCGCATTGCTGGACGCTTCCTGACCAAAACCTTTGAAAGAAATTCGTCCAGATGCAATATCTCCGTGAGCCTCAATTTCCTTCCTAAAAGCGCAAGTTACAGACGATTATATTATATTTAAAAATATCTCGTAGAAAAATATCTTTGCATTCAGTTTTAAACTAGACTCGAAATAACATTGACGTAAAAATTATATTTACTAGATTAGAAGTGACGCTTAAATCTTTGAATTGCTGATTTAATTGGCACGAATTACGCGCTATATACAGGCTACAATCACATGACTGTGAATATACTGATCAGAATGATAATCAAGCTAAATCAGATAGTTTTATTACAATAAATATATTAATTATTTAGTAATTAATTAATAAATTAAAAGTGATTTGAAAAAATATCCATGATTGTTATATTTAGGAGAAGGGCCTACTTACAGTTTCTGCATTTTGAGGCTCAATGAAATTTCTCCATTTTAATTCTTAGTTAAATCTCGTTCGGGTCACATGTTAGTTATAATGCAGTAGAAATAGAAAATACCAGAATAAAATATATGCATTATATACACATACATTAAAGATCAATAATATTTAAATTAAAGTGTTAGCTTACTATATTAAATATCGAATTTCTAGAACAAAAAATTGATTTAATTACTAAAAGTTATTTAAAACTAAAGAAATCTAGTATGTAGGCATGTCATGTATGCTATGATAGCATATTTCTCAAGTCATGCTATAGCCTAAGTTTATTTGCCACGTTAAAAAAACTGTATATCAAAATTGTATGTACAATAAAGCGTTTGAATTGCAAATATAAATTTTAATAATTATATAACCTACTTAGTAAATAATCTAAAGTTAACGTCTCGTATACAGCTTCCACTTAACCAATACAATACGAATAATTATAAATTGATTATTTAAAATTAGTTTAATCATTGAAAAATTAATGATTACAAGTTAAATTGTTATCATTGAAATATTAACTATCTAATACTCTATTATAATATATACTCTATTCATTATAATACTCTATTCTCTATTATTCTTTATAATATTCTATTCTCTATTGTCACTCTATTATAAAATATTATAAAATCTTTACTGTATAAATGCAATATAAAGGTGTGTTGCAGACAGTGCAGAACGAATTAATATGCGTGTCGCAATCTCTATCGATTCTACCTTAGTTACATAGACAACAAAATGGATTGCTTCCAATGCTTTGCGTTTGCGAAGTCACGATATGTTGTAGTCTACGTAATACTTGCACAGAAATGTTGGCAAATTTTAATTTCATTTAGTAGAATCTTGACACGTTTATACATAACTTAATCGTTAACTTTCAATCAAAATACAAAATAGAAAATACCAAAATAAAATTTATGAATTAAGAACGAAATATGCTTACAAGTTACAACAATAACAAATATAATGAATGCCCTAAGACAATATCGTGCGAATTTAAAAGAAATCACGATGTTAATTTAAGCTTAATAGAGTCTAAAATTGTCCAAAATGACTTGCATATATAAATTGTGCATATAATATAATAATTGCATATAATAATTGCATATATAAATTGTGTGCAACAATGCAATGCAATGAGAAAATGCAAGGTATAAAGCTCGACATAATGTAAAACAGATGAAGCTATAGGCTATATTATAATGTTGCCACGTTTATAAAAAAAAGTCAGTTAAAACAAGGGTACAAAATTAGACCAACTCTCGATATGAATTCCTTCTTGGAGCAGTACACTGCAGGATATCTCTAGCAAATTTTCAATTTACTGTATTAATGCTTTATTCTAGCAAAGTCTTATTATTTATAATTACCGTAGTCTTAATAGTAGACCTAGTATTTTACAAGAGAGCTACCATACCATTTATAACTTCCTATGATACCACGGTATCATTGGAAGTTATAAATAAAATATAAAATATAAAAATAAATAGCACCTCGGAATTGTCAGTTTTCTGACAACGCACGGTGCGTTATAAGTACGGAATAAGAATACGAAAATGATAAATTGTTTTGAATTATTTACCGTTATTAAAATTAAAACTAAGTTTACAGACATTCTTTAAGAGCTGCGCTGTTGTTATAATAAATGACATTATTAGGTTATGAAAACAATGTATATGGATAGTAATATTGTCAAACTTTTTATCTATTTACTTGTTTCTTTATTATTTTACCGATATGCTCATTTTCTTATCAAGACTTGATCCACGTTAAGTCCGAGATTTTACGACGAAAAGCTTCCTATGTTAAAAATGTGACTTATTATCATCTTCTAACAGCATAGATTTTGATTGCCACTTAGAATTCATAGTCATAATTATTTCGTCAGAAAGAGAGGCGGCGTAATTCATAATATCTTCTTAATTTAATTAACAGAGTTATAATAAAAATCGAGGAGTAATAATATTTTTGTTAGCTTGATAAATTTGATTAATTTAATTATTTATATTGTTGCTTCTTCATTAATTTCTTTGCTCGCTGTATATTGTTGCTAAATACTTTTGTCTGATTATATTGATTTGATTCAAATAAATATAATATAGATTTGATTTTTGTTAGCACATTTGCGGTATATTTTCGAAGAATTTATTATAAAGGCAAATCATCTGTAATCATTGTAGTATTTTCTCAAACATATTTTCTGATAACTTTTTTTATAACAAGGTAACAGAAATTCAAACTACTAAAGGGGTGGGAGTATCAAGCAATCAAAGTGCCATTGTTTGCTTTATATCATATACCGTTGCTTATAATATAATAGATTATCCTTATGTTAAACAATGTTATAAAGAACTCATTGATTTTTTTTTCACCTCAATTAAATATTTCTAATTAAATTCCATACGATTTGAAAAGAATTACGTAATCAAATTTAACGAAAAGATGATTAAGATAAACCGAAGTGTAATATGCAATTAAATCTTGATCTTGTTTACAGGAACTTAACGCATGCTGCGTGTCACTTGCAGGTTTTTTACTTACAATAGTCGAATAATTTGTATATTACACTCTTATTTGTGTTGTCAATCAAAAAGTTAATTGTATTCGCAGATCCAGATCTCAGTGATAGCTAAGCTTTTCTGTAAAATTTGAAGTATGAGCATCTGGCTGTGACAGAACTTTATGTAATTTTATAGAAAAATATATGAGAGGCATTGAGAGCTGCACTTCATTGAATGATTTTTTTAATTTTGAATGTGAATTTACTATATATAAAATTTGAAACATCAGGTTTTATTTGAAATATAATTAAAAGAAAGTTATCATATTAAAACAAAATTAATTTAATTGCTTCGTCTCTGAAACTAAACATATAAATGTAACACATTGTGGAGCATCATTTCGGTTATTTTCTTCGTGTTTTCTTCATAATTATTACATAATATAAATCTGCGATGATTTAACTTAAACCAGAGTTATATCTTAACTAAATCATAGACATACAGATGACTTTAATCCAATTTCCTGTGACTGACAAGACGACATTGGTGATGACTAGTGTATCCCCTGTATCAGCTGATGTTTCTATGATCAGAGTGCAGCAGGAAATTGCGTTAGAACGGACGCAAGGGATGTAAATCAATGCGAATCTTTTAACTTAGTAAAACAAGGTACGCTTTGATGGAGCGTAAAATTACAGAGATTTTATGATATATAAGATACTAGTGAACTTCGTGCAAATTATGTCTTGAGATTTTATCCGCACTTTAGTCTATATGTTGATTACATTCTGTGTTTTAGTTGGTCTCTTTCTCTCACATGTAGGACAACCAAGGGAGTAATATTAAGGGGATAGGGGAGGGCATATCCCCCTTGATTTTTCAAAGTATTTTTTACATGTATTGGAGTGAATTTTGAACATTTTGTCCTCCTCCAGTCAGGAAAGGCAAGTTCTTAAGATTTTGTCCTTAGTAAAAAATATTTGTTGGTTATATTGTGTGCAATAAATGTATGTATACTAATAGAGCTATGACAAAAAATAAGCTAAAATCAAGGTAAAAATTGCTGCCGAAAAGTTGTAAAATCCTATAAAAAGCAACAACTTGTTTGGATTTTTTGTCCCCCCCCCCCCCACAGTGAATAAAGTTGAAATAACGTCATTGTGGTCAACATTCATTAAATTAAAAAGGTGTTTTGTTTAGAATATATATGTATACGCGGAAACTACGAAATACCAGAATTTTTATAATGTTATTATTATTGTAATGCCATTAATCGCTTATTTCAATTTCCTTGAAATTAATTTCGCTTTCTCTTTTAACTTTATATTTTTTGACTATATCGTCAGGTAAATCTATAGCGTCAAAGTTTTATTTCAATTTTAAACTTTATTATGATGTTTTAGTCCAGATTCACAACTCATTCTACATTCAAAATAACAAGCTAATAATACTCTCTTAATTTATTACATTTTTTCAATAAAACTAGCAGTGTCTATGCTTCTTCATCTCATTAAATATTTATCAAGTTTCCTGTGTGAAATATATTCTCAAAGGACAGCGTGGAAGGTTAACATGATTCATAAAGTAGCTAGTTGACATAAGCCGTTCAACTTCTTATCTTTATGGTAGAAATAGCAAAGTAAATTAAAATTTACTGTCGTATGCTTAAAGTCATTAATCTTACAGGCAATAAATGAAATCCTTCGTTTTCTTTAATCTTATAGCTGTTACGATTTTTACAACAAGCTCGATAATGAAATAATCGTTCTTAAATAAGAAACGCAATCAAAAACTCTAGGAATGTGATAATGAAAATTGCAAACGCCTCGCCAATGACATCACAATATTTCTTCGTCTATTATCCTAGACATAAATATCTAACATTATTATTTATATTTACTCGTTTATCTAATAATAGACATAAAGTTGCTGTTCAATTGTTTAATGTTAGTATTTTCAATCGTAACATTTCGGTTGCTGAAACACAATCGACCTGTAAATCAAGCATCTGTCGCCTTTTTGTCCCGCGCATCCTCTGACAACCTTAAATAGGCTAACCGACTCATGTAATATGTACATTATACATCCATCTCTCGGGATCAGTGAACGTAGATTTCTCTGCGTCTTCATAATTTGACTTTGTTGACAAGTGACACGTTCCTAAGTCGAACGAATTGGTTGTTTGCGTTTAGCTATCACGGAGCATTGCTCAAGGGCGCAGTTATAATCTTCTATACGATATTTAATAGACAGTTATTTGGCTGAGGATTTAGTTGTAAATCGTTCTTCTTGTTCTAGTGTTATAAATCGCTCATATAAAAAGGTTAGTAGGTCTATATATAGTTTTACTTAAGTAGTGCGAAATGGTATAGAATTTGCTGCGGATGAATAAAATGAGTAAGCGGAAGGTATTTAAAACTTGGATACCTTTAAAAAAATTAATCAAGTTTTTTGCATAGTAGAAAAACTTAAATGATTTTAACTTTCGGTGAGTTTAGGTGAAGGCATCAAATCTGAAGTAAAAATCGTCGGATTACGACATTAATATTCTAGAACAATATTTATAAATTGTGGCAGCATTTTTGTCTCTAAATAACCTAAATAATCCACCGAAATAATCGTTTAAAGTTATAATTTCAATTTTAGATGAAAATCCTTAGAATAACATAAATCACATATTTCTTAAGTTATAACAACTTTTCATAATTTAAACTTTATATTATCTGTACTAGGGTAAACTCTATATATAAATGTTGCCAATATAGAGTGTAAATTGCACTTTTTTATATTTTTAAGTTTTATATAATTTTTACATTTCAAAACTGACATTATCTGAATCGGGTTTTCTAGAGTAATATATTACTTAATTTAATCAAATCTTCTGCTATTTAAAGCCTAAAAGATTGAAAAATCATAGCTTAGCAACTCTACTGCCTTGAATTTCGCTTAATAAATTCACGATCTATAAGTCTTTACTTTTTAGTTGATATATATTTCGTAATAATCATAAATTTAACGTCTTTTTTATACTAAATGCTTCCACTATTTTTTGTCTTTTTCATGTCAATTTCAATGCTTATTCGTGAATTTTTTGATCCCACTGCACGACAGTTTAGTTTTATTCGGTCAATAAAAATTCTTTATTCCTTCTTTCATTCATCCATTTATGATTTATTTATTCGTGAATTTTATTTTTTTCTGTGAATTTATTCATGCAATTACTATTCATTTGATTTATGCAATAATTTATCTAACTGTATTATACTGTAAAATATGGCAGGGAGAGTTGAGTGAGAGTGGTATTTTTTTTACTAAAGCTTTTGTAAATTTTTTTATCATAGATCGCATGCAACTAATTAAGCGTATGATGTTTTCGTTATAAGTCACGGGGATTGTAATCTCCGGTCTCTTGTTGCTAAGTTTGAGATTCAAATCATTCTACGAACACTGCTGAGGTGTTTAAATATTTTGCAAAAATGTTGAATGGCAAACAACATGTATCTCCAAGAATTTTTTATTTTAATTAGGCCTACGTTTTTATTTTGTCATTCTAATAATTCGGTTTCGTGTTTATAAATTTATAACCAGCAAAACTTGATATTCTTTTTGCTCCAGTTTTAGACAACATTGTTATACTTATAGTATAATTATAATATTATATCCAAAATATTATTACTAAAGTATTTTATTAGTATAACTAGTTATTGAATTAATATAATTATTAATAGCATAATTATTATGGCTAGTAATTATATTTACAAAATTTAATACGAAAACTTGATTTACTTAAAAACTAAAAAAATGTAGGGAAACATTAAATTTCGATATCTTAATTGAGATATATTCATTGTATTTGAAAGTATTAAGCCTACTTACAGTACGCTGTCATTGTACTTAATATCGGCTGTAGGCTCAATGTTTATAAAATAAATATGCAATGTACCGTAATCCTTAGGCCTTTATATGATCTATGATGTATTTGAATTTCAAAATAAATAACATTTTTTTATGTAATCGTAAATCGAACATATTTCAATATCATTTGATGTACTCTATAGTACACTAAAAGTGTAATTCTTATAAAACAAAGAATGCTATTGTAGGCTATTCTATATACGAAATGATATTTTCTTATTACGGATCGTTGATCTACTGTATGTAGCTCGTCTAAGGTATTTTAATATCGCAAGTGCTAAGCGCTTTGAGTCATTTCATTTACTTGTAAGAATACTCTGAAAAATATTGAAAGAAAGTACTAAAATTTGTCTTTAGCTCACGTATTTAGACCTATAGCGAAATTTGATGACATAATACTCAAATGTTTATAATAAGAATTTATCGTGAAAATGATCATTATTTAAAAGTTTTTATAGTAAAATTATGTTGAAAAATACTATTAAGATGACGATACCATCTTAAGTAAATTTCCAACTATTCTATTATTTCTACCTTTCAGTATTCAATATTATATTATATGAAAATATTTAAATCTTATGATATCTATTAAAGTCGAGCAGAAAAAATATGTAACTTTTTAATTTCAAGACTAAATTTATGTTTTGGTGTTTCCCGTGTTACATGTTTGAAAGTATAATTTTTTATGAAACTTGAGTTATTTTCTGCTTCGGATACTATACTGTCTATTATTGGATTTTCCTGTCAGAATTTACTAAAAATAATCAAACTAAACTTGATATTATTTCGTCTTATATCGCATTGTTTTGTTCTCATATTAAAATAATATGTAAATGCAGAGCACATGTGTTACATAAGATATTGAACATTATTGAAAGCTGTGTTTGAAAGGAAGCCAATTTTTGCATTAAATATGACTTTTCTTCTTTTCAGTGAGATGCAATTCCGGAACAGAATATTTCTCGTTTCAATTTTCTTGACAAGTGTTTTACTGTCACAATCTATTGCGATGCCATTATCCAATAGGTAGCTATTTCTCAATGAAAAACATCTATTTAACGTCACGATTAACGTCATGGAATACCGCATTATAATGATATCTCAGTCGTATACCTATCAATTTAAGCACTTTGCTAATGGCTGCATCCAGTTAAAGAAAAGTGAGCTATCCGGGATTCGAATCTGGGCCTGTCTTGTCCGACACCAGCGCTCTTTTGCCATTATTGGTCTATACTCATAATATATGATCAAATTTTGATATTACTTAGATTATAGTGTCAAATTAATTGAATTTAAGATTAATGATTGAATACAAGATCCAGTAGAATAATTAGTCAGTAACTCTTTGATTTACTGCAATCATCACAAATTATAAATCTACTGCACGAGCATGGCTGGCGGCCAAATACAGACTCAAACGACAATATTTGCGATAATGTTGCTGTTATCGATAACGAAAATACGTTGTCGATACCGTTATCGATACCGTGATGACGTTAACGTTATTGATAACGAATATACCTTAACTAAAACTTGATGATTATATTATATCGCAGGGATGATTGGAATCTGCAGAATTCAGTCCTTACTATAGAGGTCCTCGATGAGTTGGCCGATCGCTTACGTGACTCTCTACGCATGAACGAGTAGGCTATAAATCATGTTGATTTTAATAATAATTATTAATATGATTATAATATTATTATTAACTGCAGTGAGCATTATATACTAGAGCAAATAATTTTAAAAATGTTTTATGTAATGTGTTAATAAATCTAGTATTCACTCGTGGATTTATTTGTATTCTGCATTTAAACTACGATTTTACTGTGACCTCACTGCTTTCAGTATGAGATTATTTACAGCCATTTTATGAACTGATTAAGCCTATGCACAGAAAACAAAAAATCTGTTTATTTTATTTTAGAAATAAAAGAGACGACGACGAGTACGACAGATTGAGTCGACATGTTGTTGGATCAAAACTTATGGGTGAGATCTATTTAGGCCTAATCTAGAAATATTTTTCCTATAAAATATAAGATTAAAATCCATTGATTGAAAAACGAATTGTAATTTCGTGAACGATTTTGATACATCGGCATCTACTTTAAAACTTAAGTTGTATATATGTTAACCGTACCCTAGCATTACTCAGTTTAGTTAAGTTAAAATAATTACAAGTTACCATAAATACTTGTAAAAATAACTGTAATTTATATATAGCCTTTTATAAACTTAATTCTAAAAACATCTCATTAAGTATTTAATTTGTTGAGGTCATTTATATATTTCAGCGTTGAAGCAAGCTCCAGATTGGAACGGACCAGGGAGAAAGAAGAGAAATGTCTTGCCTGTTAATTAACTACAAGTTTATTCATCTTGTGATTCAAACGACCAACTTAAACGTCTATATATAGAAATACTTGCAATAGAAGAAGACCAAATTTAATTTAAATCTATTTCTCATCGTCAAACTGATTAGTGTAAAGCATACTGTATATTAATTAATATAACCTATAAGCTTATATTCTTTCCACATCATCTAATTATTTAAATTGCAAATAATATTATTTTAATAATGATTCTGCTAATATACTTAAAGCGTAAAACATTTAGTAAGAAGTTAAAAATAACACCAAAGTCTGAGATATCGTTCATTTGATATGGTAATCCATCATATTCAACTTAACTTTCCTAACCTGAAATCTTTCCGTTTCAGTAAAATCTGAACAATTTTCTACAAACTGCTACAGTGACTGTAGTTGTAATGTTACGCTCCATTGTTATGTTCATTTTTATTAAAATTAAAAAGTACAGATTGAGAGGTTAGGGATGAGGGAGGAAGGGGGAGCGAACGACTAACCACCACCCATCTTCAAATCCGACTCTGTATTACAGACAATGCAAAAGCCATCTTTTATTCCTATTCAGAAAACAATAATAGCAGAAAATGCTAGAAGCTTTTAGTATTTTTAGGATTAGACAAGATTTCATTATTTGAGTGTTTGCAGCTCAGACATAGAATAATAGAAGGCGAAGGATGCGATACTAAAGTAATTAAATGAATGATTCAGTGTTGCTTCACGATTCACTATCGATGATTAAGAGTGCATTTTTAAACATAAAAAAGAAATTATTGTAGATATTTATTCAACAATTAAAAGCCATTTAATATTGGTATGTACGCCTAGATACTTATTGTGGATATTGTTTAGAAGAACAAAATATTAATAATAATTTGATTATAATTCAATGCAAAAAAGCAGAATCTAATTGAAATTAAACCTTGCAAAGTTCTTTACACAAATATTGCTCTAAAATAAATGAATAATTTATCAGATTATGATTAATAACACAATCTTTCATCACAATGATCTAAATTAATTCACACTTTCACAATATAATTAATCATTCTACATAGCACAGATCTTTACACAGTAATTAATCTGTTAGAACAAATTAAAAGTTTTCAGAAAAATTAGACAAATTAAATGATAATCTTATGCTGTAAATTGAGATGAAATAATTATAAATGTTGTTACTTAAATACAATAATAAATATCCCCAACATAACAATTATATGTTGCTTAAATTTCAGTTTGTTACAAGAAAAAGCATAAAATATCACAAAATTAACAGCTACGTAATAAAATTACCCTTCAGCGAAAAACTGAATTTTTTATATAAACTGCAAGACGATATTACTACATCAAAAACCTGATATAAATAAGTTTATTTGTATAAATTTAAACTCACTTAAATATAAAACTTAAGCAGGCAAAACTTAAAGATCATAATTATCAAAACCAGTTGTTAAAAATCAGTCAAATTTCGAGATGTTATATAAACGCAATGTTGAAGAAATGTCGAGTTAAAACAACAAGTGAAGACTGATGAGCGTTCACATAAACATGTCATTGTAGAAATCTGGCTTCTGCATTTCATCAGGATCCGGTCTAAAAATAGCAAAACTCTTCAATATAATAATCATTTGTACAATAATGAATAAAACAGACCAATCCTTTTACGTTTAAATGGCATGAATTTTACATAATATAAAAATAATATAGAAAGAGGCTGTTTCTATATCACTATAAATAGATCAGATTGTGTTTCAATGAAATAACTAAAATAAATATAATATTTATTCAAATCTGCCGTGAAATTAATTAAAATCGGGTTCAATTTATCAGGTTAAATTTTAATAGTAACAGTGAATTGCAGACCCAAATATGAACTTTCTATTTAATTTATCATCAAAGTAAAAATAAGGAATGAGTAATAAGACTTACCCAGATCTAGGGGGTCTAAATCCATGGGGATGCATGTCAGGGATCGGTCCAAAAGGATCAAATCTCGCACCGGGGGGCACTGACCCTCTAAATAAAAATACAGACCATAAAATTACAAATTAAATTCTCGCAAAAATTTAAATAAACACAAAACCGTCTATGAATTTTATGTAGCATTCTATATTTCATCTTAAGAAATATATTACATCGAGTATATCGTTCACTCTATAGTTAAGATTTACATTATTCGCGTAAAATAAATCTAAAAATAACAAACCTTGGGATTCCCGGGCCTCCGAATTCCCCAGCATACGGATCAGGCTGATATCCGTGTCTAGGATATCCAGATCTAAGCGGATCAAACAACATCCCGCCCGTGGATGATCCACCGGATCTCAGAGGATCCAGATCATTTGATCCAATTCTTAGAGGATTCGGCTGATCAACACTGAATGAAAAAGTCGATTTCTTTATAAATAAATATTATTAAAATAACATCAACATAATGAATACATTAAGAAACAAGAAAAAAAAATTAGTTTTACTAGAAATAAATTCTGTTATTATCTGAATGAAATAAGATTTTGTACTGGATCAAGGTTTATCTTTTTATTTGTTTCACACAAGATATACAGTTTATAAATAGATGTCACCCAGACAAGATATACAGTTTATAAATATATGGTACCCAGACAAAATGACCCAGAATATATCAACCCGACAAAACAGAAATAATTCAATATCCATAATCCTAACCAACCCTAAACTTAACCCTAACAATAGTATTAACCTTAACTAAAATTCTAACCCTAACGTATAACGTAACTCAAACCCTAACCCTGAAAATTAAACAGTCTTGGTTGGTTTGTCTTGGCCGTTTGTCTGGTACTGTTGTGACCAGTCACAACAGTACCAGACAAATCAACCTCAACTATCAATTCTTACGAATAGGATTAGAGATAGGATTCAGGCTAAAGTTAAAGTTAATGTTACGGCTAGAATCCACCCTAGACTATCAAATGCCTCAAAGAATTTAATATCAAAAAAATCGCATCTTAACCTTCTTCAAAATCCTTTTCATTACAAATAAAATATAATTCTACATCTCATCATTTACTAAATCGTACTACTTTCTATCTCACTGCAAAATATTCCGCTTACAAAACTATTCCGCCTACAAATATATTCCGTCCATAAAACTATTCCGCTTATAAAAAAATTCTACCAACCGGATTCCAGGCTGAAATGAGCGAGAGTCTCGGTCGATTCGAAGAGGATCTTGTTCCCTGTTCGTGTTCCCTGCTGCCGCCGGACGATGTGTGGCTGGGAGAAAAATAGGATCAATCAGCTCCGTCTTGATTCTTGAGGACAAATCATTGAGGTTGCGGTACGCACTGAAAATAAAAAAATTTTAAACTTATTTAAAAATGTTTATTTTGAGAGGTAATAATATTCTGCTGATTTTATTTAAATAAATGAAGCTTAATGTCACATCAGCACAAAATGATAGTTAGCGATAATAACTTTGTTATATAATACCATCATTAAAGCTCATTATAAATATTATATATAATAAGCTCGATGATGATATTATATAATTAAATTATTGTCACTGAATAGTAATTTGTGCTGATGTGACATTAAGCATCATTTATGCAAGAAATAAATTACTACAATATCACTCACAATTATTCACGATAATGCAAGCAAATATAAAACATAAAAAAACTTTTGATTTTAATGATCAGATATGTTTTAGAGATAGTAAAATTGTGATTAAATTACATTTTAGTTTTAAAATCACAACAAAACAAACTCATTAATGAATAATATAATAAATAATATATTACGTGTCATATGCAGTGAAGTTATCTGTCGTATAGTCATTAGACGACACTTCTATGTCAGAGATTCTCTCATCACGATGACGCTGTATCAGCAAACAAAAGTGTCATATAAACAATTGTCACTAAATATGTCAACGATAATAAATACCTGTAGAGAAATGTCACTAATTATACAACGTCTCTTAATATTAAAAATACTTTTACAATTTAAAAAGCCTTTTAATAAGTCTTTTAATATTGCAATGTATAATCAACAAGAAGCAATCTATAATAGCAAAGCATGCATTAAATATTCAATATTTAGTAAAAATAGCCCCAAACTATACAAAATAAATCTTCTAATCTATTAAAACACAATAAAAGTAACTAAAACATTTCATTATAGTTCAATAAAACAATAAATCGATAAAATACTAAACAGAATAACTGAATCAATTAATACCAGTAACTGAATGAAGATGGAACCCTCAACAATGATCCCCTTGAGTAGAAAGATGTCGTTCGTTTTATCGTGACGATAGCTAATAGCGTACATCTCCCCGCTAGCATTCCAGTCAATCGGCAACATGTCAGAGGCACGAACGTCTGCGGCATTCTCAATCTTTAATTTAAATCAAACTCTGTTATTTCTCGTCAATTATAAAACACAAGCGTACACTTTTAAAAAAATTTAACTATTAAATTAAACTATTCAATTTAAAATATGTGTACTATTTAAAAAAATTATTACGTAAAAATAACTTGTAGGAGAACGAAAGATAAAACTTTTCGATGTCTTTAAATTATGAATAAGTTTTCAGATTAAAATATTATTAGTAGAAAAAATGTAAATACATCGGAATATTATTTATTATGAGTTGATGTAATAAACATTGTAATGAGTTTCTCTTGAGTCAAAACTGCTTCCTTTTACTGCAGATGCTTAGCATCTGAAGTCAACAAAGTGTCTTGTTTCAAATTCATCAAAAACTGCTAATAATAATAAAAAACATTTGTAAAATCACACTCGTTTAAATACTAAAGATAAAATGTATAATTTTAAAGCAATTTATAAATGCTAACGATTTATAAGAATTTTTCTCACATAATTATTAATGATTATGATAATTCAATGAAAATGAATATAACTGGATAATGAAGATAAATGATGATAATGAATAACACACCTCCTCCCCGTTTCCAATGCACTTGAGTCCAGCGTTCAAGAGACAGCAGTGAATGCAGCAGATGACTGTATCCTCTCTGCATCTCATTCTACCAGCCTCACAGTTGAATACAAGCTCCAAAGACATCTTATCTAGAGACAGATAATTAGCCACGAGAATAGATTTTATTAAATATATGAAATCCGATAACAATATATAATCAATAAAAATATATAATTGAAACATAAATAATGATGGGAAAATTTATTCGCAATTAAAAAGCTTATTTACATAATTATAAGACATTAATGCAGCTCAACGTGCTAAACATTGAATATATATAAAGAGCATATATGAAGAAAGTCAAAGACGATATCTTTGTTGTGAACTGTGATTGCAAACATCATTCAATGGTTGAATACCTATATGCAAATTCTTTTCCTAAAAGATTGAAGGAAAAATATTCATATAAATAAATTCGTTGTTCCAAAACATTATATTTTATAATTCATTTAATATATTTGTTGCGTTACATATATGCTATTCATATATTCACTAAATTCCTGCCATAACAAAAACGGAGAAGTGGCAATCGTCCCTCCCTTGGGCCAATACAGCATTATATAGTATAGAAAGTTTAGAAACAATTAATTTATTTAATAAATAATTATTTATTTAATACATTTACAAAATATGAGATTGCAAATTTTTATATTTCTAATTTTTAAATACTAAATACTAATTTCCACTACTTACCAGAAAGCAGTATAGAAGTATCAGTTAAATGATTCAATCTAATCACACCAGTGTAATAATTATAATTTATTACGTTTAATTAATTAACTTATTAATTTTAATTAATACAGAAAATAATTTCTAAAGTAAAAAATTGCAAAATTTCCCGGAGTCAATTTTTTGGCTTTAATTTGTCATAAACAAAATACGTCATAAAGTGGTATATCCATGGGGTATGGGGTTAACCCCCCAGCTAAAAAAACTGAATTTTTTTTATAGGTTAAAGGTGTTAGTTAAACGTAAAACAACCTCCTCCATATCTTTAAATTAAACTGATTTCTGAATGTAAAATGTGAATTCTTTATAGAATTGTATCAATTATTATAGTTGACTATCTTTATGACTATCAAAGTAAAAAAGTATGAGACAACAAATATATAAGCGTGGTATTCTATTCTAGACAAAAAACTTGGTCATCGCCAAATCATGATTAAGGAATCCTCCTCCCTATCTGAAATCCTGGCTACGCCCCCGAATACAGGCGATCGAGATACACAAATTAAAAATCTTTTTATTTTAAGTGTAAAGTCACATCAGTGACATCAAAATAAAAGACTAATTATTGAAGTTAATGATTATTTTGTACATTATGACATTATAAGTATTCAGTCACCATAGCACAAAGCGAAACACTGTGTCAGTATTGTGAACAGGACATAATAATAAATAAATAATCGGAGAAATAATCGGATTATTAAAAGTAAAAAATATATCGACGCACTCTTGCATCAAAGGCCGGGGTTCCAGATTTCAAATCACGTCATTCGCCGCATAGTTCCGCCATGACGAATTTTGATACCCCCTCAAAACAAAGAAACACTACACGTTTGATGTAGGGTGTGTTAGGAGGGGGGGGGGTAGAGGGTGGATCGATTACGCACTTTATTAGAAATTCGATTTCGATGATTAACATATTTCTGTTAACTTCAAAAAATCTTCTAGAACGAGGCTTGAAATATAGCAATTTGATTCACATAGTATCTAAACGTTGTAAATTTTATTAAAGAAACTCTAATGACACAACTCGAGCCGTCGAGCCACAACCTAATAATTAACCTAATCATAACCCTGATCATACTTGCACAAAATTAGTGGGAGAAAAAATCATCTGAAATTGACTGCTAATCCCTCCCCATCAGGGGCGGATCCAGGCCATCCAGTAGGGGGGGGGGCCGATTAACTTTTTTCAGAGCTGACGACCTTTTTTTTTTTTTTGGGTTTCAGTGGCACCCTTCGGCAAGCC
>JAQIXG010001093.1:0-24516 GCA_034700105.1 Oconnorella tubifera | reverse complement strand
CTGTATATATAAATCTCGCATCCAATCAACTTAATTAAGCGAAGGAAACGTTCTGAAGACAATTTCATCGACTGGCCGCGACTTGGCGACGGACGGGACTCGGGGCCGATCGGAAACCAGTTAGTTGGTTCAGCCAATTCTCGAGTGCTCGGAAGAAGAAGTACGTGACTTTTCGACCGTCTTCCACCGCTCTATCGTCCGTCCAAGAAATTTTATTCCGCAGACACTTTTAGCTTTTATTTGCGTTAGTTAGTGTGGTGATTTTAGTGGTCTAGTTTGTTAGAACTCTTGTGATTTGATGGTTGGGAGAAATTGAGGTTAAGTGTCTGCATAATGAAATTGCTGTGATATTGGAGCAAATATCTTATTAATCAATATGACAAATTTGTTACCATTTTTTTTGTATTATATAGAAATGTAGAATTCGTTTTAATGAATCTAATTTGAATTACATTTAGCAGTCTTATTAATTAATATTCATGTACTAGTTAAAACTATTAATCGATATAAAGACAAGGCAATAAATATAATATCAAATATATAAAAACTACAAGCTGAATACTGCATCAAAAAATAAATGCTCACGGAGCAATTTTTATTGTTTTTCACTGAAATCAGACTTGAGCAAGCATAGACAACCGAAGCAGTCAAACATAATTTCACTAATATCCGCTCAATAATCTACATAGTGGCGCAAACAGCAATAGTTTGAATGTGGGGATGCTTACATAAATTCATTCCGTTACTTAAATTAAAACAGTTTTTTAACATTTTTACCTGACAATCTTTTTATTACGTAACCATAAATAATACTATATTTACTGTAATATAAAAATGATAGGTAACTATTAAAACGACGAATTTCAAGTCTTTTGTTGTTTAAGAAATTGCTGTATTTTATAAATTAGTTTCGCTATAGTTACCAAAAAAACATCAATAATAAAATTACTACAAAATTTCGCTTTGTATACATTACAAACGATAGCATTTAATAGTTTCATATTTCAACATATTAAATTAATACATTCTAATATATGCTTTCCTAAAATTTAACAAAATCAATTAAAAAGCAATGAGCAAAATGTGAATTATAGAAGACGTATTTTTAGACGGAGCTGATCAAACCCTCGCGTTATTCTCATGAGATCCATCCACGAATCAGCAAGTCATCGTTTTGTCACTTGATCCAGATCAACTAACATCACCGCAGTGTCTAGTTGCAGTTATTACTCGATTAAAATCGATATGTTGAAACAGTTTAGATATTATTGGTTTAGTTCATCGATTTGTGCGTAAAATCCGACAGTATTTGTCCAACCCGTCAAAGTTAGAAATCGATCCCGCATCATTCATCGTTTGGGAACAGGAGAAATTTATATATATTTTTATGTGGCGAAATTTGGTTTATTACCTATGATAAGAAAGGAATTATTATATCCCCGACTTCAATTTGTCGCAAATTAAAAAAAAGAAAGTCAGCAAAACGTATAATCGAAATATTTCAGCTGTTTTATAACCTGACAAAAATGTGTATTTGGTACATTATTAAGTTATCGGGGCTCCCTTATCGCCCCCGGCCATAATTGAGAGAAAAATAATCAATGTATCCGACAGATAATGATATCTGTTTGACTTTGTTTAGCGTAGTGCTTGTAAACAAATACAACGTAGAGTAATTCGTTTAGTCTCCTATTTAGGATACAACTGAAACAAACAAAACTTAAAAAATACTACATGATTATGATTGTTTTCCATTTTTTTCATTAAAAGAACTTCACATCAGATTAATGTTATCTGAATTAATAGTAACCTTGTTTAATTTTTATTTAAACATTCTATACAATTACTAATATTAATATTGTAACGACTATTGTTTATCCTGATTCAATTTGAATTACATTTTGTATTCAAATAACGTAAGTAATCGTATACTGTATTAGAACGACATATCCTTAATATTTAGCACGATATACTGATTCATATGTAGATGAATGTTAATGCAAATCATTATTGACAAAGACTCACAGGGCATCGTATACTATGTCATATTTTGAACTAACGACTGTTTGAGCCAGTTTCTTTTAATTGTGTATTCAGCAAAATTTATTTATTTAGTCTTGATCGACAAGCCCATGTTACCTTTAATTTTTTATAAAATTTGTTAAGATCTATATCTCATTGCTATTAGAAGAAGTTTGAAAATTATGAATACATTTTTATATCATTAGATTTGCAAAAATATCATATAAGCAAGTTTTTAAAGAATTACAGTATATTAAAGGCTGATTGAAACACGACTTTTTATCTTAATTCAGTTTTTATCAAAAATCAAGGTTCAATGTTATATTTTATTTGCTAAAAACTTCGCTATTTATGCAAATATGTAGCAGTGGTAATAAAGTTTAAAAATATATGACGGATCTATATTTGAGCCTACCAATTGATCCTACCGTTACATTTTGTGCCTACCATTTGAGACTCTCATTTAAGAGTTTACAAGTGCAATAGCGTGAGGTTCATGTAAGGTCGGGTGATGAACCCAGGCTCAGATTTCAGTAGAAGTCGCTTTGCTCTCTGTCCAACAAGAGCTATCTACTCCAAAAGGCGTCAAGTGTCCCACTTCATTATGCTAAATTCCGTTAGAACCCTCCACTCTGCGCTATTGTGTTGTTGGTAACAAAAACGCATGCCAGGGTCCCTTAAAGTTTCTAGTTTTTTTGTTGTTTTGAAAGAGATTTCATGGATGGGGGGTAAAAAATGGGTGGGACCGTGGGAGGGAGCTAATACTACCTTTTTTAATCTTAAACCTAAATTTTTGACGAGGGACATATCTGCAGAAATTGATAGCACTCTTTTTGTTTAGACACAATCTATCAAACATAAATCTTTGATATATTTTTAATAATTAAACACATATTTGTGTTATAATTAGTATTATTATTATAGATAATCTTTGCATATATTACATTTTTTCATTTATAACAGATATTTTGCTCTTTTTAGGCTAAAACACAGCCAATATTTACTTGGAATCCTAATATTGATCTAAGGTATACAAATAAGTCATTTTCGAAGTATTTATTTCCGATTCTTAGAGAATATTGAATTTCTCTTTACTTGTATGTTTAACGCGTATTGTATGTTGTATTTAAGGTGTTTTATATACTAATGTGTGTGTATGCGCCTGCAGGTAATAATATAATGTACCTTTCTATCATTCAGAAGTATATAGCCTACTGATCATGAATGAATGATCATGAATGAGTCAATCTTTAAACTTGTCAATAGCTTAGTTTTTGCTCATTTAACGATAGAAAGATCTATTTCGTATTATTAAAATTTGTTTATATAAATAATCTTCACGTTATCTTAATCTACTTTAAATATACTTATACTATAAGATATTTCTATTATTTTTTATATTTTTTATATTTATATTCAATTGTAATGTACGCTATTAGTATATATTAAAAATAAGCCCACACGTAAAACAATATGTAATATGCGCCTGAACAAAGTCAAGAAATGATATAAAACTAAAAGTATCAATTGGTTTGCATGCATACCACACAGCTTCTATTGTGCATCAATCGCTTGCATTGTGCATCAATTGTGCATCAATTGCTAGCATAGTCTGATAGAATCAATGCGGATGGCGCCAGATATGGATGCGGTGCAAACAAGCCATGTTGAACTAAGCTATGACTGCTTTGAAGAAGACTGCTATTGCAAATTTCTCGTCGATCCATCTACAAACAAGGTATCATCGTCGTCGGGCGGTTATTGTCAAAGTTATGAAACAACGAGGGTAGAAAAACGGTCAATGCAAGAATAATAACGTTATTTTGAGCCCAAAATGCTTGCGAATTTGTATAGTACGGCGATGTGCTTTAGTACTTTTTAATTTGAGAATTTGTGACAATTTATATAATCATAACTTTAATCAAAACCTAATAATACAATCTTTCCGTAATCAAAATATATTATGAATTAAAACTTTAGGCTTGTTGTTTAAATATATACACGGTATATAATGCAAATTGTGCATGCGTATTATGCATTTAAATATACTGAATGATGCGGAATGTTTATTAGTAAGCATTTATTTATATTTATTACTAATTTTGTATCGTGGGATGCTGTTACAAATCAAACACTATTTTAAAAATACCTAATGCTACTCCATCCTTGTTAGATTATAATATGAACCTCCCATTTTATTGAATCGACACGGAATAATCGAATTATTGTTGTCTGATAGAGCAGTCGATAATACAACATCGATAGAAGCAAATAAGATTTTTAATGTTGTCTCAAAAGACAGGCGAATCCAGTTTTTCAATATAGGGAGAGAGAGAGAGATTATTTTTGTATAAAAAATTATTGTTTTTTAAAGTTAGCTCTAAATTGTCTAATGATTATATTACCGTTATCTCATTAACTGTATTTTACTTTTTATGCAATTTATTCTAGTGATTTCTGATGGAATGCGACAATATTTTTTATTCAATAACCAGTTGACAATAGTACGATTTTGCTTTTTACACATTGTTATTTTTGGATAATTCTAGACAATATCCCTTGAACTAGCCCCCCCCCCCCTGTCTCAGAATATGGTATCGGAATAAAAAATCTTCCAGTTTATAAGCGCAGTGTGACTTTGCCAGGTGGTTATTTCAATAGAGACAGTTTCATTTTGTCATGGTGCAATGTCATTGTTTGTAAGTTAAAGAAAGCGATGCTGAAAGTCGAAAATAGATCGAATCTGTTGCATTGTTAGCATGCTGCTAATTGCATGACGGATTCGATTAGTATGTAGTATCGGTGTTGTTTTACACTGGGAGTGGCTGGATTTTGAAAAATATGGAATATAGAGTTTATTTTGATAGAATGTCGAAGTTGTTTGCTGTTATATTTTTTCATAATTATCTTACTATACAGCAGCATAAACATCAATAATACAACGACATACAGCAATATGCATATTATGCATCAAAATACAACAGTATACTCCACTGTTACAATATAAAAAAGCAATATACATTATAATGTAGCAATATAAAACAGTGTATAAGGAATATTAGTCACTGTATACAATACATAATTTCATAATTGCATTTTATATTTTAAAAGTAAATAAAATCGAACCGAACTTTTGTTAATCGAACAGAACTTCATTATAAGTTATACTATAGACCCTAAGCAATCGTTCACTGGTTAAATAATTCAAAATAAACTGTGCTCAACGAATAACGCAAATAGCAGAATTCACAGTTTAATCTCATTCATAAACCGGAAACAGTTAGTTGTTTAATGACGTCACAGATGAGTATACAAATCTTTGTGTGAACGTACTGATTGTATAATTACAATACTGTAGTGGGCGACAATATATTAGCAAAAAACTTGCTACTCTTTACAGTAAACTGTTAATATCTCATTCATTCAAATAATTTAAATAGACATAAAATTCTTGTAACGCTTAAGATTTAATTGGACTGAGAGACCAATCTACTTTCTCTAAAATATTAATAACATTTTCTCAGTATTTTAGCACTTGTGTCGTTTCACTTATGAATTCTAAAATAGCGTTAAAACTATGAACAAAATGTTCAATATTTGATCACTTTGACTTCTTAAACTATCTATAGTCACATTTCTGTCATAAAAATTTGTTGACAAAACTGTTTCCTTTTTAATCAATAATCTAATGATAAAAAAATATTTTTTTGACAAACGTGAATATTAATTTTATGTATATTTAAAGTTGCCAATTTGAAATATATTTTTATTTATCAGTACCCCCTCCCTTCCAAATCTCTTTCTCTTCTCATGCTTGGCAATTTGTAATTTTTAACCACTTTTTCAGAGCAAAGTTGACTTGAAGTTTATAATTTGAGAATGAGACAAACTGAATGCAAATAGTCTAAGTTATGACATCACAGAATACAGTAGACTCGCTTGCGACAAAAATGTTTGCATTTGACTTTGCCTCCAACAAATTACTTGAAGAAGATTTAAACTGCTAACAAAAATATTGTCAAGTTATTTCATCAACCATTCTAGCGAATGATTGCAAGATTAATCTATCTAGATGTTTCTTTGATTTGGGCGGCAGAGTGGACTGTGAGAATACGCAACGAAGAAATTTAATTTATTTTTGACATAGAGCATAAGCTTTGTTAAATTGTTTTTTATATTAAATTGGAAGAAGGATCAAAGACGACAAAGGGGGAGGGGGGGTAAGAACATAATATGGCATTGAAATTATTATTAATAATCATTAAAAGCTATTGGTTATTATTAATCAGTAGAGGAAGAGATCAATATTTCGTTAACACGCTGAACCCTTCAATGCTTAAACAGACTGTCGACTCTTATTTTGCAAGGGTGAACTTGGCTCCTTTGTAATTTACTTTTTTTCTCCCCTCCTTGAAAAAATATTTCTGTGCCTCTCCTTATTTTCTAAGAAATTTTTACATCAGAAACACCTGATGCTAGGAGAAGCATTTTTTCTTTGCTTTTATTCATTCAAATGCATAAAGTATCATGTTATACTTAGCTATTTGAAAAGTATTATAAAGACATCTGTGCTAAATATTTAAAAAACATCTATGCTAAGTTTTTATGTATACAGTCAGCTATATGCTAAGTATTGCAAAGTAAACTATATGCGAAGTAATGCAAAACTGTACATATTTTAGCCAGTTAGCGCTCTACTGTACAACTTAAAGATGGGATGATTTTGTTACTGACATCTTGTTACGATGATTGATGAGGCAGCTATGATACTTGATTCTTTTTCTATCTCTTCATTCTGTCTCTCTCCATCTCTATCTCTCTCACACTCTTTCTCTCTATCTCTCTCTTACTATCTTTCTTGTACTCTGAGATCAGTTGTCACTTAACGGTTTCAAGTGATGCCGCTGAAACATTAGAAGCGATTATATTATTGCTTCGAGCAAAATGTGCCAATGTTCAAATTTACATGAACGAATTTTTTATTTAGATGCTCTATATTTTTCTTTTCATATCCACATCTTGACACTCTTGATGAATGTTAACAATAACTGATCTTTTTGAAATTAGTTTTACGTTATCAAAACATAATCCAAATTTAATTACTTATTATAACAATGAACCGATCTTTAATTTACAAGAAGCGCGACTGTGTAATTAATATCTGAAGAGCTCTTGTACGATTTGCAGAAGTGCTCTGTAGTGTCATTAGTCATTACACTTTATACACTCTTTGCATTATCAACAATCCTAACCTGTCAACGGGATTATATCAAGCGACAATAATCCTACCGCCAAAGACAACTCCTTAAAGCGTCGCCTTTTTGTAATATATTCTTTTTCGGCGTGGGATTAAGTGTAGAAATATTTGAGTAAATATTGACATTGTTGCAATGTTTCCACATGTTTTGTTTTTCGCACAGGTTTGGGGGACGGATGGGGACAGAGGGTCATGCCTACAAGACCTCGGGAGAAGGAACTCGGATCTCAGATACTTCAAGTAAATAGTTTTTGTGGATCACTTTCACTTGGATCTGAAACTCTTCAAGTAAATATCCTTGTTGGGTGTCTTGTCGTCTTTTGGTCCTAAATGCTGGTAGAACAGTGTTTATTGCTAAAGGTGATGGGCTGGTTTGCTGTGATGACGTCAGAAGGTGTTTTTGATCTGTTCTTGGTCTCTTAGAATCTTTTTCTTGCAGTTGATATGGGTTCTTTTCTTGGTTGCTTGGTGAATCTGCTATCTTGGTAGCTTGAGGAATAGAAATTGAATAAAGCCTTTAACATATTTATTAGTTGACTTCAAACAAATGACAGTTACGAATAGAATAACGGTCAACTTAAAATAAATCAAAAATTAAACAAAAACCAAAGTTTAATTGTTTTATTAACCCAAATTCGCTTAAATAAGTTATGCTAATAATGAGTATTCAGGCGATCATAATTTACAACGATCTGAAGATCTAAAAATATTACTTCATATACTTTATTTGAAATTTTTCTCTTCAAGTGAATGCTTGTAAAAAAAAATTTCTTTCGTTTTCAGACTCTAGATGGTTTTATTTTCGTTGTGGCTCCCGATGGAAAGATAATGTACATCTCAGAAACAGCTTCAGTTCATTTAGGCCTATCGCAAGTATTATAAAAATCTTACTTTAATGACTTTATTAAAGTTATTTAATTAACTTTATTTAGCTTAATAATTAAATTAGAAGCTAATAAGATTCATTTTAATAACATGTATTCTTTAGATGCAAAGTAGTAAATAGCCACACAAGAGCAGACAAAAAGAAATACATATATATATATCATCAAAATTATGATACTATGATAGCTTAATTCATAAATATATTCATTATCAATTATTTATATTAAGTTCTATGTAAACAAATCGTATGTATTGCAATAATTAATAATTCAAAACACTCTAGACGTGTCTATTTATTTAGTCAATAAAAATATAACAAAGGATAATTAATATATAAAACAATATAATTAACGAACATTATAGAATATATAAAAAGTTTGTAAAAAAGTTTGTTGATAATAATTAGGTGGAACTGACCGGAAACAGTATTTATGAATATGTTCATCCCGCTGACCACGATGAAATGACCGCTCTGCTGACCGTCCATCAACCATACCATCCCTACTTAATGCAAGGAAGAGGTTGGGTGGCTCTCAAATTTTAATTATTTTTTTTAATACATCCATTTCAGAAATATTAAGTCTGGTTTCTTTGTTGCTTGCAAAGAACAAGTCTAAAATTAATTACTTACTTATAACTTATAACTTACTTATTTATTAGTAATAAAGTTTAAATATCATTACTTAAACTGTTTGTACACTCTATGTTATGTTAAGTTATGATTGTGATCAAGATTTTGTTTGTCAACATTTTTTATTAAGTTAGCAAAAATTGAAAATTCTTTATTTTTCATAAAAAGACTCTGGATGATAACGATCGGTTTTTAGATGATTTTAAATACGCTTTAAATACATTGAAATAATGCAACTAAAGAATTTTCTATAGAAATGAGTTAGCAAGAAAAGTTCATACTCTAAAAATCTATGTATTAACTTCTGCAAATCAGAAATTCAATCAGTTCTCAGTAGAACATACTCATTATCAATTATTTATACTGAGACTTTGAGATAATATTTTTCTTCATATAGATTATGAAATTGAAAGATGTTTTTTTCTTCGAATGAAATGCGTTCTTGCCAAACGCAATGCAGGATTAACGTCAGCGGGTTATAAGGTAAGAATAAGCAAAAAGCGACACCTTTTTATTATATTCAATTTGCTATATATGTTAACAACTCGATTAAAAATTAAGACTATTTATTATTCTCTTAGAAATAATTGATATGCGGGCATATTTATCTGTTTTCTTGCTTGTTGTATTTATTGTGTTTTAAATTAGAATTATCATTTATTTCCCAGATGATTTAAATCGGAGCCTATTTTAAGATCAAATTCCAGGACCACAAAATAAGCTTAAAGGTACGCGTATGCCGCGGTTAAAGTGTTAGCGTAGAAGTGCTGATACGCAGTCGCACACCTAGGATCGATTCTTCTTTATAAAAATTCTTGAAAAAATGTAATGACCTTTTTTTAGTCATTTTTATCTATGTTAGTATTTTAATGGTCGTAATATAAATCGTCACGTACACAGTGCTCTACACACAGTGTCACACACTGTTCGGTCAGTCCACCACACTCCGAAATTAACACCACATCGTCCTATTTCCAGGACCACATCCACATTTCCAGGACCACAAAGTGTGGTCTAAAGACTCTAAACCACACTAAAATAGGATCTGATTTAAATTGTAGATAAAAACATATATTATATTTTATGTGTTCTTTATTAGTTTAGTTTGCAATACGAATACTTTAAGTTCTGTTTAAAAACTTGAGTAAAACATTACTAAATATTACTTAATACCATCTTAACGTATTTTCATTCATATTTACTGCATTTTTCTCAGTAAATAAAGACTATAAAGATTCGCTACATATATCATATATCATAGAGATTTAAGAAGAACGGTATAATAACGCGAGGATTATATAACAAATATAATACTAGTATGAAATCTTATAACCTATACGCGGTCGATCTAGATATTATTAGTTTTCTGGATCATTACATATTTGATGGAAGCAAACAGTTAGGATAATAGACACCATTATATTTTCCTCGCAAGACGATGCGCGGCTGTTTGTCGACGCTAAGCCAAGCGCAACTCTTCGTTGCGGGTGTAGACAGTTTAGTCTGTCAATCAGCTCTGACAATATGGTCACAAAAATGATTTCGTTGCGTTGCGGCGCCGCAAAGTCTGCAAGAAGAATCGGCGACAGAGTGATGTTAGTTTTAGATTGAGAATAGAGAGAGAAAGAGGGAGAGAGAAAGAGGGAAAGAATGGGGAAGGTTTAACTTTAGAGGGAGAGAAAAAAGAGGAAGTTATTTTAAGTTCTTTGATTGAGAGAAAGAGTAGTAGTAAGAAAATTAAAAGCTTTAGAAATTGTTTAGAAGACGAATAAGAGCCCTAATGACATACAGAAAATGTAACAGAAATTTCATCGAATATAGAGCTGAACATTTTTTGTATTTTTTTCTGAATTAAGCTTAATGCGTTAAACCTATCAATTAACGGAATCATTGCGAATTCATACTCAATAAAAATTTGGAATTGATATCAAAATGTTTGGAAATTGTTTGTATATATGTTTGTATTTTCTTGCTTACAGTGTAGTTACATTGTTCCTGATTGTTTTTACAAATAAAGGAATTGATTACTATAGACTGCATTGTTATGGTAAAAGCCATACATAAGTTTAAATCAAATTTAGGCCTAGGAAATTTAACTAATGAATTTTTTATATTTACATATTTTCAGGTGATTCACTGTAGCGGTTACCTGAAGGTCCGTCAGCTGACCATGGACATGACGCCCTTCGACGGCTGCTACCAGAACGCAGGCCTGGTAGCCGTGGGCCACTCTCTGCCTAGTAGCGCCATCACGGAGATAAAACTACACAGCAATATGTTCATGTTTAGAGCTAGTCTTGATCTTAAACTCATTTTTCTCGATTCCAGGTTTGACTTCTTTCAAAATTTGATGATGTTATACACATTTTAAAGTTTACCTTCGGTAATTATATGCATATGAACGATGTCTGACAAATAGCTGCCAATTTAATTGTCGTACAGCAGGTTAGCTAAATAGTGAGCTTTCACAGATATCAAATCTGGACCTGTTGCGTCCGATTCCGGAGTACTAAACACTCTGCAGCCGAATCTTGAAGCTTTAGTTGATGTTTGCCTAATTGATTAATTTAATGTTAAAAATTATCATGGAAGAGAAATTTCAGTTACTGAAAAGCATTTGCGTATGTTGTTCATGATAAATGTATATATCTCTACCAAAATCTACTGCAAAAATGTTCAAATTCAGTCAGATAGACATAACAGGAAAAATATGCAGCAAAGGGAAACACGAAAGCTTAATAGCAGAAGAAGCTTAGAATCTTGCAACAGGTTATTTAGAATTATGAAAGAAGCAAGAGAAAGGATGACTATAAAGATTTAAAACATCAATGTGGATAATTTTTGTTGTATTGTTACAGGGTGTCCGCATTGACAGGATATGAACCTCAGGATCTCATCGAGAAAACTCTGTATCAACACGTCCATGCTTGCGATATGATTCATATTCGCTTTGCACATCATACACGTAAGATTATTTTTTGTATAATTAGTAATGATCAATTTATTCATCTTATTTTGCAGATTATAAAGTTTTATATGCGCTTCATAATCATACGGAAGTCTGCTATGTATACAACAAATTGATATCTGAAATATATTTTAAAATAAATAAATCTATGTTATTTTTCTACTGCACTAAACCAAAAAACAATAAATAAAAACAGGATTAGGTATGATTTCAATTGAATTAGTGTTGATAGTTATTTGTACTGCGTTGCTTTATATTGACTTACAATTTAGAGTTTTTGTATTGTGCTGTGTTGTATTGATACTGAATTAATGATATTAATTAAATAGTATATAATTATACTGTATATGTATTAATAATAATTGATCTGATCAATAATGCCTCATATAAATTTGAAATGTACAAATTCTTGCAGTTCTTCTAAAAGGTCAGATGACTACCAAGTATTATCGGTTCATGGCAAAGAATGGTGGCTGGGTTTGGGTTCAAAGCAATGCAACTATTGTACACAACAGTCGATCATCCAGACCTCACTGTATTGTTAGCGTTAATTACGTTCTCACGTAAGTTCATCAATCCAGAAATTTCATTATAATGAATCGAACTACAGATATTATTAAATATAAATATAACAATAGTAATTAAGTAAACATAAAATATCAATAGAATAATTATATAACTATTTTTTAATTCTATTGACAATTGAATATTAATTAAATGGTTAACTTTATATAGTTCAGCAAGTATTTCCTACATAAATAGTTCATTTATGAGATAAATTATTAATTGCAATCACTAATCACTTAACTACTCATTGCAGTGATTTCGAAGCTAAAGACCTTCAACTAAGCATTGATCAGACAATCTGCAAGGAAGATACAACTCTCCGTTCAGCCATTACGGAAAAATCCCGCTCCACCAAATCCCGCGTTAACCGAAACAAATCCGGACGCCGGTCCCCCTACTCCGTGGCTCCCCCGGCAAAACCGACCCCCGACCAGGACTTTGTGGTGGACTACAGCGACCGGGGGATGGTCCAAACCCCAACGAATTGCGATTATTCTGCAAAATATTCCGACCCCGCCGTCCCACCAAAACTTTTATCTTTAACGGCGCCCCGTGAATATTCATCGGATTCTCGTTATTTTTATCCAAATTCCTATGGAGGGGGAGGATACAATCAGGGGATATATTGCGATCCTTCGTCAGTCATTGGGATTTATAGTTATCCAACAGCAGCTGCAGCTGCCGCGTATCATCGATACTGCGATGACGTCAGTAATCAGTACTTAGTAGCGCAGTACACGAATAAGTACACGGGTTTAGAGAAGTACCAGGATACAGGAAAGTATAGCGGTTTTGACGCAATGAAGTACAATTCACAGGAAGTACTGAGTACAACTTATAGTGACGTCAGAGGTTTAATGGATTATGACTCTTGCTCGCCGCGTGATGCAATGACGAGGTCAAGGTCGCCTGAAGATCATGACGTCATGTTTACGTTGAGTGAGAAGGCTCATAGTGCGGCGGTTGCGTTACAGGGGTACAGTACTGATTTATGCGCGCTGAGATACTCGACTAATCAGCATGAAGAGAATGAGGCATGCGCCATGAGGAACTCAGCCAATCAGAACAAAGGAAATTCTCCGATGTCTTCGTACACTAGACAGTTTAGCAGGAGATCTCCAGATGGAGATTATTACTCGAACACGAGCACTCCAATCAATCAATCATTACTCAGTCAATCAACAATCAGTCAATCGGTGAACAATCATTCAGCAATGAATCAACCAGTCATCAGTCAATCATTAACAAATCAACCAGTGACTAATTACTCCGCAATAAATCACTCATCACTCAATCAATCATCACTTAATCAATCATCACTCAATCAATCATCACTCAATCATGCATCACTCAATAAATCCGCATCCAACCAACCAACAATCAATCACTCGGCATCTGGCAAGCAATCAGCCACAGCTGCAACTAAGCGACGAAGTAGCTTAAATAGCGGACAGGATTTGAACCCCTGTTCTTCAGACCCTACCCCCCATCAGACCCCCCACTCCACCACCCCAAGAACATCCGATCAACTCTACCACCCTGAACCACCCGCAGAAAATTCTAGATTTTCTGACCTCGAAAAACCTGAAGAATCGTCCGTACGTCAGTCCGTGATCAGCGACAACTACTCACTGCAATATTCCGCGAGACGACGCGATGACGTCATCAGCGATGACGTCACGAAATATTCGTTGCAGAAGTATAGATTACACGGCGGTGCAACGGGATTGGATGGGAATACTAGCGGGGAGGGGCTAGCACCATATTATCAGCCGTACGAAGCGTACGCGAGGCCGTATCAGTACTACGGGGGAGGGGTGGGTGGGGTGGGGCAGAAACTCGTGCCCCAGGCTGGGTACACTAGCGTGATTGTAGACACGCAACAGTTTAGTTTGTCAAATGGTTACGTGCATTGATAACGCGTTAAAGTCGTATGAATCCGGGTTTATATAGTAGCCATTTCATGACGCAGCAATTTTTTATTTGTGACGTCATGAGCTTTTTCATAATATGACGTCATGAACTTTTTAAACTATGACGTCATGAGCTTATATTTCAGAAATATAAATGTCAGAATATAAATTAGTTTAAGATCATTTCGTCATGGTTTCTTTTAGTGAAAAACATTATCATTATCTTTGGCTTATGAGTTACTGTGACGTCATGATGTAAGATTTTAATTATAGATCACGTTTTCGTTCAGTATATCAATGAATGTGACGTCATGATATTTTTTTAGACAATATCAGTGTCTCTAGAAGTCATTGTCTATAGTAATAATTACCATGTAATAGTTTGTATGTATATGATAATATGCCATCCATGTCTATTAATACTGTCTATTTGTCGCCAATCTAGTCTAATTTTAACTTTTGTAGTGAATGAGCAATGTACGAGAATTGACAGTGTATTATTTTACTTTGATGTGGTAAACATACTTGTTAACTTTTTTTAATATATATACTTAGATGTAATATTTTTAGTTAGAAGGAGGGGCGGGATGGATGCACAAAACATAGTTGTAGGTCTGAGAGGTGGTATTTTTTAAATTAAAAGTATTTTGGGCTCTACAGGCCTACATTTTCATATTTTCTTCATTTCTTGATGATCTCCTTTTCTGAATTCTCATTGACAATAATTTAAATTTCGTTGTAACTCCCTGAAATAAAGTCTCTGAAATAAAATTTTAACTAGTTTACAATAGAAAGACAAAACATTACTGTTATTTTTTATTAATTTACGTTATAAAAACATTATTTAATCAAAGAATGTAGTTCGGTGTGTGATTGTTTTCCAATATTACACACTCAAAAGTGACATTACGAAATCGATTCTTTTATTATATTTCATTCGAAAGATGGCGAAACTGGCTTGTAATTTATGAAATTAATATTTGGGTAGAATCCAGGAATCTCATGAACTCACTAGATACTGTAAATGACTCATTGTTTGTTTATTTTTTTATCTGTAATTAAATGATTATTTTGAAAATAAATTTTGACTTTATCAAAATTCTATTATAGTCTTAGTATAGAATTGCATAAAGTTAGCTTATTTGAAAGTTAAACTCTGTACTTATGTATACAGGTCTATACTGTATCGATCTCATTAAAATTACTAGTCTAGCCTGTAAATAGAACTGTTGAGTACTTTCAGAAGTTTAAAATATATTTTATTACTTTACGTTTATCTGTAATTAAAGCTAATTTAATGAATTCTGAAGGAAGCCATATACAAATAGCTATCTGCTCTTAATTGAAGCTCAGGTGTCAAATGCACTTATACTTTAAGATCTATGAAGAAGCTTTTAAAAGTATGCCTCTCCCTCTCCCTTTTCCATTCCATTTCCCTCTCCCTCTCCCTTTCCCTGTTCAAATAACTTAAACATTATAAACGTAATAAACTGCATAAGCCTATTAAAAGTGTTAACTGTGTAGGCTTATAACTTCAAGTTAAAACTGAAAATTTTTGGAATTAATAAAGGAAGGAAAACTTTCGCAACTGTTTCCGTCAACTGATGAATTAATTGAGATATAATCTTATGATGAGGCAGAAGTTCATATTTCATTCAAAGTTTGTGTGCTCACTTTGGAAGAAGCTCTCAGCGGAATTTCCGATTTAGGGAAACTGAATAGAACTCTTATGCAAGAAAAAAATTGACGAAATTCTTCCCAGTAAGTTCAGTGGCGTATACAAGGAATTGACAAAAGGGTGGGTCCTCAAAAATGTATAGTGATGACTTTCTTTATGTTTTCACTCAATTTTGGTGTCCAATTGTATATTTGGTTCTTCCTAATTCATGTATCCAACGCAAAAATAGCAGCACATCGCTATAAGGAGGGGAAAGGGGTGTTAATTCACCATTAAACTGACATTTGTAACATAACAAAAATTGTTCTGAACTCCAATGGGGGGAGAGGGTTATAAAACCCACAACCCCCCATTGCCTACGTCACTGAGTAAGTTAATCGTATGGTTAAAATACGCGTTTTAAAGTCCAGAAATGTAATCAGTGAGATAATAGTAATAATAGTTGAGTATCGGATCAATTTGTACACGAATTTGTACTAGTCATTATTTGCAGTGTAATTTCGCATAGAGTAGTAGAACGTTTTAAAGTATCTATATGAAACCGTTTTCAAACCATCTATCATAACCATAAAACATCTTAATATGAAGAATACTCCAGTGAATGACATATTTATTTATCAATACCAGAATTCCAGCATTTTCCTTCGGCTGGCCATTATTGAATTCTTTTCAATGAAATGCTACTACTATTAAATAACTAATAGTCATAACTATTCTTATCTCAGAATCATCGCTCTCTAAATTCAGAAGCATATTCGCTATTTTCATTTATTATGCTAGCGAATAGTATGAATAAACGGGCAGGTAATATATACTTAAGTAGGGTTATACTATATAATCATGCACAAGCCTAAATTCAGTCGATTATCACGACATAAATTTATCATCGTTTTCTGCTTTCTGGATTTAAAAATGTCCTCGTGATAAGTTGCTGGAGTTCCGTGTGACCGTAACTGCTGGAAATGTTTCCGTAAGCAGCTTAGCTGCTGGCTTATATCTCAATCCTCACTAGAAGCTAGTCAGTCAGTGATCGCTTATGTAAACAATGCCTACGAGCCGTGGCGGCTTATGCTCACAAAACATCGCACGATTTTATTGTACAGGCAATACTCAATGAGGCCACCGTCGTCGATTTTAATACCTTTTTATAGGTAGACTTTCAGTAGTGTACCTAGCAGAGTTGTCGTAATAAAATTAAAGATATTATAAAGTTGTATAATTTTATTCAAAGGCTGACAATATTGCTCTCAAAACTCAGTAATTAAATTAATTTATAAGTAATTAATTTAATTTAAGCGGAATTGGATATAATCGTTATTGTATATTTTATTGAAAACAGTTTGTGAGAATATCTGTTTAGAAAAGTATGGTTAACTTCTCTAAATTGATCTTATGACAAAGTTTTTTGATAATTTCTACATATCTATGCTGATAAATCTCTGATTCAGTTAAACAGTTGCACAGTGATTATGCATTGAAAGAGATATTTTAAAAATGCAACCTATATTAGAAAAAGAAACAATTTAAACAAAATTAGACCATTCAAGCAGCTAATCTCAAAGTATGAGCTCGTCAAATTTGAAATGATATCAAGTTAATTTTATTAACCTCTGTTATTTTCAAGTTTAAACTGAATTGGTGAGCTCTCGAGTTAACTGAGTCAACTCTTTAACGATGTTGAGTGTTTAATAGTTCGTGTTGCTCAACGAGTGTGTAGCTTCTCAACTTGTTGCAAAAGTAAAAACTTTGCATTGATAGTGATTTCAAACAGGATATTCGACACAATGACTCTTTTTGGATTTCAATATTTGAACTTCATTGTTGAGAGTTTGGAGAGTGAGACGATCGTCAGATGCTGTTGAGTTGAAGAGTTAATAGCAACAAGCGACTCTCGTTTGAGGTATAAAATAGCATGGGATAGAGTCTCCATAAGTTATCGCAGTTTTATCTGAGATAAATAAAAACATAGCTTCTCTTTTATTTGAACAATAAGCTTTTAAAAATTGGACAGCGAATATGGAAAATATTAATAGAATTTTGAGTTGAAAAGTTAACGTCTCAACGATTGCCTGCTTGCAGTTGTTAATTATTGCTAACTGTATCAACAGCGTCTATGATATACAGATTTTGAAAAAGGTAAGTCGGACAAAGTTAGCCTTATGACAATTAATTTACAGTCAAATTCATGCAATTAAATTAATGAAATTTAAATGACATTCATTTGTAAAATTGTACATTTAACAATTATTTTACTGTAATCCCTGATGATTATTAGATGAAAATATGAACTCTAAGTGTAAAATTTAAAATAATAACTTAAATTGTTAACATTTCTTCATTTACTTTTTTGCTTAAAAAGAGACTGAACTTAATGCTTTAATGCAGTGTATTAATTTGGAAGACAGTAATCTAGTATTAGAAATCTCAAATTTCATAATTAATCAATCATCAGTTGTTAATGCATTTTAAAAATCTTTATAGAAAAGGATTTAAAATATCGCATTATTCTTCCGTCCTGGACCAGGACGGAAGAATAATGCGATATTTTAAATCAGGACTCCTGGTCCATCTGTGACCTATAAGCCCACTTTCAGTGAAGGTTGATCATTTCTTTGTAATTGCTTTGTCCAAATAACTTTTATATGTTAAACGGAAATGATGTTTATTGTCGTAAAAGTTTAGTAGACAATAAAACTGTACAACGGCGAAATACATACATTGCAATGGAATTATTGGAGCATTACTGGATAAACTCTATTAGAGGTTGAACTCCTATAAACTTGTGCAAACAAAATAGTGCAATATTATAGGTTAGTAATAAAAGCTTGTTAAGAAATTATGTTAGATATATAATTTCATAAATAACTTACGATGTTAATTCTTGGCTTCAAGTTTGCGAAAACTGAACTATACCTGTTTATTTTTATTATAATTCTACGATATATTATAACTGTATTTCTGTATTAAATTACTGTGAATTTGATAATGTTTTAAATCTCGACAAAAATTTTAAGTTTTTAACTCCACTTCGAAAAATACAAATAGGGTGTATTTTGCACTGCTTCGATGCACTGCAAGCAGGATTGACGCCTGCTGGTAACTAGTGTCGGTTAACGATAATTAGCTTCAAGTTTATTATTTGATTAAATGAATGAAGAGTGATATACTTAGGTTCTCTAATAATGTTTATCTCTAGATGATTTTATATACAAAGTACTCCGATAAAACGCCCCCGAATAGGCTGCATTAACCCCACAAAACGGCACTGTCAATTAATAACCAAAATTGTAACGAATCCTAACCTTAACTACAACCTTAGCACTAACCCTAACTCAAATTCTAACCCTAACCCGTATCTTAAGTTCTTAACCTTAACCCTATAAATTAATAGTCTTTTTTTGTCGGGGCCGTTTTGACAGATCGAGTATATACAAAGACGATTACATTCAAGAATAGCAATCTCTCCTCCCCCCACCCCCTCACTCCATCATCGACGTAATCCTAATAATATCGACATTATCATCATTTCTATAAAGCCCACGATAAACTACGGTATATTATAATTATTAAACGTTTCTGAAATAAAATTTTGACAATTTTATTTTCAAAATAGCGTTAGCCTTCTAAAGTGTTGTCCCTCACTATACAATTAATAAGGTAGTATTAATGAAAGTATATTCTTGTGAAACACGCGTGAGCAATATATTCGCAGATTTGGCTCAGTTCCCTGCGTCACAGCCTTGTTTGCCAGTCGCTCGGTGGACGGTGAGTTCATCGAGCGACCAGGCTTGGTCTCGTGTTTACCGTTCGTGACCAGTCCTCAACCGGCTGAGATCGAAGGAGGGGAAATTGAGCTCAGCTCGTAAACGTCCCATAGAAATTGAGTATATATTCTATAGTTTGTGGGCTGGTTATTATATCTTTCTGAAAGGGATAATCAATGTCATTATTGCTATTTAATCAAAATATTAAATTAAAGAGAATTTATTATAATCGTCTCTATCAGTTTTTATTCAAATTGTATTACATTTCTTTCAAAAATTATTTCGAAGACCCATCTCTTCGTGTTAGTATAATTTCAGTGATATTGCGATTATTTTCGGTCAATAACTAGCTAGAATAGGTAGAAATATATCCTAAATTTCCTTTTGTAAATTTAACGGATACATCTAATTGAATAAAATGAAAATTACATAGAATTAGTGTTGTCTAGAATTCAATGAGATTTGAGTAATAAAAGAGTACTTTCTATTATATTGAAAGACTATTACGACTAAAATTAAAGCCTATATATGCGCGACACTAAAACTTCATTCTACTATTATAGGTATATATAGAATATTGTTTTCTTTAGCAAAAACAAACAATGCTGTGGCATTGATTGCATCTCGCTGCGATGTATCATATTTCTCGATGAGCTTAGATTTTTCACCGGTTCGTCTGCGAAAAGTCTGGAAAAACATTCAGAACATGGTACCTTATCTAGTGGCCATGGTACATTGTGTGATAAAGGAAACTGTCCAAAATTGATCCGCTGTAACTTGGAAAGACATTGTACCGCGTCACTTATACGATTAGTGGGAGAGATCAATATAAAAACTCGCATTAGAATCAGTTACGAACGCGCACAGTTCAATGCCGTATGAGATTAAACGCTTTCCCCATGCCATATCATAAGATAGTATTGATATATTTTTCAGTAAATATGTATTTTATATAAATGAATTTAGATATATAAATAGTCAATAGACACAATTAATCAATAGTTAATAAGTTACTTAAATTGTTGTTAATTTATTCACTCGTAAATACACCAATATTTGTATTCGTGTCCAAATGTATGAAGCTTAAAATAAAAATACTGTCGACTGTTGGAATATTAGAATTTGAGCTGTAAGTATGCTATTAATTAAGTCAATATTTGTGTTTAATATCTTCGTATTGAAGATTAAGTTTTAAGTTTGCGACTTTCTGTCTAGACCGTGTTCATCTTGTATGCCTGTGAAACAAAATCGATCAATCTTCTTATTTACAAACTATTAAAGATCACTTAAGTTTGCCATTAAAGACTAATTGCGATTAGTATATAGCCTAGTAGGCTTATGCGTTTTCTTAAAAAGTTGCGTATTAAAGTTTGTATTAGAATATAAACAATTAAAAGAAACAATTCTTGTGAAACAATGTAAAGTTTTCATATCTATTAATATTATAATTGTATAATATATTACGAATGTCCTAATGCAATATAACATAATTAAGAGGTATTTCAATATTATTATAATATTATCATTGTTATTATAGAGGGAGCTGTTATTTGGCGGGAAAAGCGGTAGGCATACCGGTTCCCCCTCTGCTTTCCCCAAATGACGTCGCGGTGGATACATACATTAGTCAGATCAGCTAAGATATAACATATTGCACAATGCTCAATGAAAATTGCACGTTTGCCTTATGATTTTTGGAGTAATCCTCCCCCGGCCCCGTTGGTTAATTTCTGGGTATACGTCACTTTGTGAATATATCGACGCAATAAATCGGGCTTCTATAATTGTAAATTAGTTGGCTGCACTTATCCAAACTGAACGCTTTAAGAGAGAGATTTTAAAAAGTGTGCTCGTATCTTTCTAGATAAGATTATTGAGTTCTAAGCTCGCTTGCAATGGATGCTGCTAAAAGATGTGTAGAGCAAACAGCCCACTGAGCCGCTGACTGATAACAGACGAAAAGCTTTTGTTGTTTTAACAATCGATGAGCCTGTTTAGGAGGCAGATATAAAGATTCAAAACTAAGGTAATTATACGAAAACTATAGGATAAATTATTCCGATTTATCATAAATAGCATTAAAAATTGTAATTGCCTTTACAAGGGTTCAGTATAAGATATACGAGATATAATGTCTCGTTGAATCTTGTTTTCAAATATTCGCATGATTAAAAAAAGGACCTTAACAATAGAATATTTAACATACACAAAGATGAGTTTATTAACAAAATATAGCAATGCAAATTTACATTATAAAAATAAATATAGAATAAATACATAGTAGAAGAAATATAAAAATAGTATCTACTATTACACTACATACACTAGTTGTAGCTTATTTATTATTTATTTAAGAGAACAACACCCTTTTATTTCAACTTTATTTTGTATATATATATATTTTACAGAATTTATTTGTATCGAATTTGTATCGTCATCCTTAGCTTGACGTCGATAAATAAACTATATAGTTATTATAATAATAATTTATTTTGATACTATTTGAGTCCAGTAACTGCTTTCCGTAAAATTGATCCCTAATATTAATATGTATGGCTAGAGTTCTGGTTACTTGTCTTGATACTAGGTTATGATTGGAATTAAGGTTTTGATAGATTTAGTTTTAAGTTTAAGTTTAGTTTGGGTTAGAGTTATTAAATAACTAAAATGACCAACTTATATACATAGATTTTTTATTCACAAAAGTGTAGAAACAGCAATATATAAAAGAAACATGTATGCCTATCGGGTTCAGTATTCGTGACAGTTTTGTCGGGATACCATTTTGAGCACAACAGTTTCAATAAAATATTCAACCTGCCTCCAACTTTGTCGATCTGGAAACACTGTGAAACAAGCCAGACGCAACTTTTACTTTGGCTCCAGACTACACTGCGATCGACTTTGATTTTCCTCTATCGAAAAGAGAAATCGTCTCCACTCGGTTTGTTTGGTTTCGACGTCCGACGGATTCACGCACAACAACGGATCGAATAGCCGTAGACAGAGTCGAGCAATCCAGTCAGTATCCCTCGGCAAATATCTTCTTCGATTTTATTTTCAAAGTTGAGACGATAATGTTTGTTTGTGCGGACAACTGATGTGATTGATCTATTTTAATCGACGAATCACAAGATAGCGGAAAGGAAGCTATTAGATTAGAGTACGTTCTAAACTCAACCAATCGGGTCAAGTGTCTGAAGAATCACAGTTTACTAGTCATGGTTTGTTTCTGTAATATTCGAGCTTCACGACAGCCTATGAATATATGATATATCACCACCGATTTCCTTTACGCTGTAAAGCAATTTCTAGTTAATATATTGTCAGCAGATATGCCATGATGGTGACATCTTATGATTAAAGTACTTGCTTATATCTGAGGAAAAAAGTAATATGATTTAGATTCTCGTGATCTGGATTCTTAACGAACCTGAGAACAAAATTATTGCTTTATATCAATAAAGCGATAGGTTTTAAAACTAAAGAATACGTCATAATTAAATGGTACACTGTATTTACAATGGAATATTGTAACTTCTGTTAACTACAATTGCTTCTTTGGTCTAGAAGCTCTACACGACTGTTTCAATGAGTGTAGCGACAGTGTTATTGATACTTCAGATTAGGCAAGATGTTGGCATAGCTGATAGATGATATGACAATTCAGCTTTGTCCCATGTTGCACACTTTGATAGTATCACATCTACGCTGCAGTATCAAATATGTGATTGTATAACATATACAGTATCACAGCTATGATAGTATCACATCTACAGTGTAAAATCTATGTATAAAATCTAAAATCTATGATAGTATAACATCTACAGTATCAAATGTGTGATAGTGTCACATCTACAGTAACACGGCTCTAATCACTGTTGAAACACCGTAACAAACTGGATTACTGGAGGATTCATTGATTCATAAAATATAATAATTATAGAGTGTAAAACTTTGACAAAAGGTACGTGAGTCAGAATGCTTGTTCCTTTCTCCGAAATATTTGGAAAAAGATGAAAAGTTAATTAAGAACCGAAAAAAGAAACGTTCTGTATACTTTTTTCTGTAGACTATTTGATAAACGATATAACGTTAAACCAAGTATACAGTGTGCATATATCCATTCTCTAAATTGACATTAGAAAATATAGTCTAAAATCAATATTTAAAATTGATGTATAGGGTTAGATTACGGTTATGGCTAACCCTAAATATAACTCTAACCACAACCCTAAAGCTATTCCTAATTTGATTTTAAAATCCTAAACCAGAACTTTCAAAAACTATTAGACATGCAGGTCTGCTATATTTAGATAAGCTCGCAAGAATTCGATTAGAAAATGACAATGTGCGGTATATATACCGTATACGCCTATGGCATTTAAACAAACTGAGCGATTACCTAATTGCAACCTGCGTCGTCTGATGAGTTAATTTGAATTAGATTGGACGTTCATCTTGTAAAACGAACGCTGATTGGACAAATAATATCTGACATGAATGCTATTGGCGATTGAAGCGACAGTTGAGTCCGTTATACGACTCAACTTGAGGTCTACATTTTAATCCGTTACTTGCAGTGCTTATTTGACTATTTATACAATGCGTTTTAGTCAAAAGAAAATTCTAAAAAATTAATAAACTAAACTTTCATTTGATTTTAGATGGAGTTGTGGATTAATCCCCCATATTTAAAAATGAAATATTTTTTAAGTCCATAGGTCGCTAAAAATAAAGTGAGCAAAACGTATTAAAAATAAAGTGAGCAAAACGTATTAAAAATAAAGTGAGCAAAACGTATTAAAAATAAAGTGAGCAAAACGTATTA
>JAQIXG010001092.1:0-24524 GCA_034700105.1 Oconnorella tubifera | reverse complement strand
ATACCTCCTTCCCCTTGCCTACACCACTGAATAAAGTTGTCGATCCATTGTTTAGTAAATGACGTTGACTACTCCAACGGAAATGTAAGAAGTTTAAAATATAATTACTAAATGCACGATTAAAATCAGACGTTGAAACAGTCTGAAATCCTTTTATTGCTATATTAGTATGGTAGCAGTTGAGTGAAAATTCTACATTTGAAAAAATATACCTATTAAAAACATACTTTGTAATTATTTCACTGGAAAATTAAACGATTAAAACGTATTCTTTATGTCTATAGATTACGGTTTATCAAACTTAAAAAGAGCTGTAAGTCTATAACGCGCAATGAGTTTGATATATTTCTACAAAGTTAATTAAACAAATTAAACTTTATAAGGGCATTTATTAGTTCTATTATATTAGTTATTATGAATATTTATACCCGTTTAACTGCATGCAGTACATAATAATAATAATAATAACGTGTCATTATGTAATAATAATAATTATAATATATAACTTCAGAGCGGTAAAAGTAATACTTTAATATTTTCTAGGTAAACCACGAGGCTAGTCTGAAAAGTCAGCTGGTATACAGGTACTATGACGACAGCATCAGTCCTCTGGGTGACAATGGAGCGGGCAATCTCAGTCTGAGTTTTGAATTTCTTTGCGCCTTGTTTGACCCAAGTACTCATATCCTAACCACCAGAGTCTGGGAAAGATTTGTAAGCGATTCATCGCGTTATAAATACAAATTTAAAATTAAAACTATCGGTAAATGTAAGAATATAAATGCAGGCAAAAGAATGTTATTATATTGAATAAAGTTTGAAATAATTTTGATAGACATGGAACGATCCCAGATTACGTTGGGATCCGACTGAATTCGGTGGATTGACACAGATCGCTCTTTCCGCGTGGTATATTTGGATTCCTGATATAAGACTCTACAATGCGTAAGTAATACAACTAGAAATTATTTGAATCCTTTCAAATAATAAATTAAACGTCTGGTAAATGTTGAAAACAATGTATGAAATGTAGTTGTAAATATAAATATTTTACTCAAGATGTAGATATGAACATTGTACTCATTTTACAGTGAAATATTGAACTCGGGTGGATTCGAACCAGGATCTATCGGTTCTGAATCCGAACTTGTGCTAGTACTAGTTCACTTCTCCTGAGAGGATCAATCTTTTCGACAAATTTATCTTCTTTGAATTCTTTGTAATAAAGCTAATAGGGGATGGGGGAGGGAACCCCCATCCCTCTTAAATTAGAACCGATGTATTTTTTAAAAATAATTAACAGTTATTACATACTTAACTTAATAGTCATATGGTTATTATTTAGCTTTATTGTTGTTTTTCAGCATTTATATACTTTCTTAAATATATCATTTTTTGATATCTTCATAATTTATATATCTTTTTGCTTTTTCTATCTACTATTTACTGTTTCTTTTCTGTTTATTTATTTACTATTTATCTATTTATTTACTTACTTTTTTGCGATACTTGGTGGCAGAGTATATATAAGTCTTGTACAGGATTGAGACAGAAGAGGTTGACTGGTGGGTGAGAACAGTCATTCAGTCTGATGGTACAGTTATATACGTTCCACCTGCTACACTTAAGACCGTCTGTAGTCGTGGCATCAATCCTAGCTCTCCCGAATGCAGCCTCAAGTTAGAGATTTTTTAAAATATATATTGTGTTATTGACAGTGCCATAACTAGCTCCTACTAGTTATATTTTCCTAGAGGGGGGAGGAATAACTGAGTTCAGCGGATTTATTTTCTAGTTTTTAGTGGGGGATTGATCAAGCTGATAGAAATAAAGTCTTTTATCAAATATTAACTGTCTACAGAATTGTTTATAAGGGCTAGAAAGTCATGTAGTATAAGACTAGATAGTCATATGTTGAGATAAATTATTGTGATTTCAGTTTCGGATCATGGACTTATAATATCAACCAGGTTCCGCTTCAAAAAGATCCTAAACATGATGCATTTAGTACAAAGGTCTATATTCCTGAGTGTCCTTACGTGGTGACAAATCTTCAAACTTCCATATCGAGTGATAGCTATGATGGAGAGACCTATCAAACGTTTAGTGCTAGCTTCATACTTCAATCAAATTGATACAATTCGCAAAATGATGAATTTCTCTATCCTATTTCAAAAAGGTATCAATCACTGAAACCGGACTAAAACTAGCTTTAAGGCGCTTATTTAATCAAAACTTTCAAGCTTTGACTATTAATATTAATTTAAAATATTAAATGAGTATTCAATTGATATTCGTTAAATATTCATTAGACAATTGGCGAATTATAGTTTCTGTTGCAGTTTATGGTTATAATTTTAATAAAGGATAAATTTAATTAATAAGCAAATTTGTAGCCTAGGGGTAATTAAAGGTATAGGCCTAAAAATTGAAGTGACATTTATAAATTTTAGAGATCATATTATACAGGGTCACAATTAGTCAATAAGGCGCAAAATATAATTCTATGCAATTTTAGTTAGAGGTTAAAAACTTAGTTCAATTGATTGTCATATCTTTAATCACACCATGTACACGAGTAATATCGAAAATAAAAACTTACCCAGAAGCTAACTATTAAATTAAATACACAACACAAGTAAACTACTAACTGAACAGAACGCAATTTTCAAGTTAAAAAATCAGGAATAATAAATTTATGAATTCGCTAAAATCTGAAATAAATATAAATTAAATTAACAATCAAATTAAATCTCAAAGTGTTTATAAAATCATTTCGTAAAAAATATATAAAAAGAAGTTATAGAGATGAAATGAGTTTATGAAATATAAATAAGAATCATATAAGTTTTAATCTAAACATGTAAATATTATATCACTCAGTTAACATCTACAAAAATCAAACCAATTTCAATGAGGTGATCGTATTTTATTTAAAAAGTGTCGAGTCATAATTAAACTAATCAAAAGTTCGTCCAAATTACTAGTTACACATTAAACTAAATATTAATATTCCATGATTTCTTCAGTTCATCCATTTTTCAATGGCACAGGAAATGCCATTATGACACCAGCGAAAGTTAGTGCAAAGAAATGAATAATTTAATATTTATTTAGCAAAATAAAATACAGGAAATAAAAAATCAACTGTAAATTTAATCGATGTGTGCTTATTTTCTTGGCTTCTTAATGAATTCAATGTAATAACATCAAGCTGGATTTATAAATAGAAATAAAACACATTTAATTTCAAAATTATTACTATATTATTAATTATTATATTAGGTACAATAGGGCCTATATTATAATTTTAAATTTATATCTATTCATCTTTAATGGGATAATAAATATAGATAGGCCTACTGACACATTTAAATTATAAATAAAATAATTGTTCAACAAATAAACAGAAAAATTCATGCAGAAAAGTTTGTATATCATTTAAAAGTAACGCTCACATACAATACTCCGCAATGCAGCGATGCGCGACACAAAAGTTTTTATTTACGCATGGATGAACGCAGGGGTACCCTGGGCTGGGAAGAGGATCTAGCGAATGAGCCACTGTAGGAAGTTCTCACTGGGGAACTGGCTCGAACTGGGGATCTGGGATAAGAACAGAAAAAACAATAAAAACATCATATTTTTTAAATGCAATGAAATTATTGCTACTAATTTTTCTGTTTCTATTTTCTCTTGATTAACTGATCAGTTATTTATTGACATAAGACAAATTAGAATAATATTAATAATAATATTAATTAAATTTCCATATTTATCTTTTCTTATCCTTGGTTTCTAGTACAACGGCACAAAGTTACAGCAGCACTATTTAAAATTGATCAAAATATATGCACTGTTGAAAAGAAGCATTTTTCTATTTAAAACGATTCTCTTCAATTCTAAACGATTCCAAGAGAAAATATATTTTCGTCTTTATACACTTTCGTCTTTTTTTTGATCAAAAAAAAAGACTATAGATGCTATAGTCAATGAAACTAAATATAAGAATCTCCAAAGCATAAACATCAAATTCCTGCCACATTGATACAAAAAAATGCAGTAAGCATCAAAATAAACTGATCGTAACTTTAGATACCTCAAACGAGCCACCCCAGTTCTAATATCAGCAGCAAGATCATCCAGTTTCTTTGACTCGTGTTCGATGATCAAAGGATCGAGATCAAGTTTACCGACGGCAGCCAGTTTACTTCTAAGCGCTCCGCTGTCAGCCAGAGCCTTGCGCACCTCTAGGATGTCATCACTCAACAGATGACCACTGCGCGACAGGAACAGCTGGCGCTTACGAATCTCTTTCTCTAGCTGATCCTTTAGCATCGCGATCTGAAAATATACTGGGTTTTGATAGACTCGAATTAATCATTGATAAATTAAAAATCATATTGATTGACTGAAATCGATCGTTTAATAAAATAAACATAATGTTGATTGAGTGAGTTAATATTAATAAAATGAATATAATATAGTTAAATAGAAAGACTGAAGTGAATGTAATACATAAATAAATGTAAGTGACATTTTGTGATTTTGCCGTAAAAACCAACTGTTTTGTACTCTAAACCAATATAAATAATCTTTTTAATCCTTTTAATCTTTATCACACTCTATCAACTGAATTTTGTCAATTGAAATACTTAATTGAACTACTGCTTAAACTGTCATAACTGTTTTTGTCCTGTCAATAAAATATATGTTCAGTTAATTATTAAAGTTAACGAGATTTAAATAAATAATTGTAAATGAATCATTTACTATAACAATGTACTATAAACCAACATAAATAATCGTCAATGAATACTTTCTCTACCTGTTCTTCCATTCCTTTGATTCTATGCATGTTTGCTCGTTCCCTTGAATCCAGTGTTCTTTCAGCCTGAACCTGAGCTGCCCTCAGTCGCTCCATTTCAGCATCTGTCTCTTGTCGGAAACGATTAGTTAAATCATTCAATCTGTATTGTAAGAAAATTAATAGCATCAGCAAAGAATACTCGTTGAATATAAAGATATTTACACAAACTTTTAATTTCCAAAATATACAAAATACAGAATATACATGCTAAATATAGAATATAAATGACAAATTTAAATAATATATACAATAATGATTTATTATACGATATACAGAAAGTTAATAGTCTGAACAAGCATGGCGAATATAAAGGTTGTATTGTAATTTCACTGATTTTACGTGTTTATTGTCCTTTCATAGCAAAATCAAACAGAATGTAAATCAAGCAACAAAAATAACAGCAAATAATAGCCAACCGCTGTACCTATTACATCTAATAGTCTTTCTTTCATACTGTAAAATTTCAAGAGATATTGAATAATTTAAGCAAGAAATCGCTGGATTTCAAAATACTTAACTAGTAGAGAAAGTCACTACATAATTTATGCCCGAGTCACTACATAATGTCTCAATGCGCTCTACCCACACTGATAGAAATAAGAAAAACAATTAATAAAACAAAAAACCTCAGTCCATGTTCGTGTTCAGCTCTAGCCAGATCAGCCTGTACAGCCTTTAACTGCCTCTGTAGCTCAGCATTCTCTTCACTCAATGTCTGAATGTTTCTGTCTAGGGCTGAACGATCTCCTGATCTCTCGTCACTGTATAACTTAGCTCGCTCAATCTACAAAACAACATTTATTCGCTTAGAAAATGTATAACTTTTTGAAATTTTTATTTAAAAATTTAGCAAATATTTACAATATATTATTCGTTACCGTAGTTTTAAAGTAGGCGATACATTAATTTTTACATTTAAAGCCCAATATTTGATATAGGTGTAGTTGTCAAAATGTGTAATTTCAGGATACTTTTCATATATTTTATAATTTAGCATACTAAATATTTTGCTTGAAATAAGGTTTCACATAAAACATAAATTTTAGACTCATAAGTGCACTATGCCAGTATCAACTGAAGAAAAGCAAAAATTCTAAAAGAACCTTTTCCAAAGTTTTAAGCAATGCGTTTCGATCTTTTTCAGATCTCATGGCAGCTTTTTCAGCATCATTTTTCTGGGTCTCAAGATTAGCAAGATTTCTCTGAAGTAAATTCAACGAATCTTGCAATGCTTGCTTCTCTGATAAAAGTTTGGCCAATCTCTGATTCAGTTCATCCTCTGCTCCATGACGTTGGGCAAGACTCTACGAAACAAAAGACACCATTTTAATATATTTTTTCCTCAAATTTAAAGTTCTTTCAGTTAATAGTGGATAAATAGTGGATACATAAGGATAAGAAGATTATTTAATTTACATTTTAGATAAATACAGATACACTCATAGTGCATTCTATGAATAGTGAAATTTTAATATAAAGTAAACAACAGAACTGAAATATATTACAGTTATTTCAGTTTAAAGAGTGTAAAACTAAGAAAAAAATAGATATTTAATTTATACTTTAACTTAACACAGACATACTCATGCAGCATAGCACTCCGTGCATTTTAAAACTATAATATAAAGTAAATAACAGTAAATAACGAAAGCGTATTGTAAAAACTGACTCCCTGGGAATGCTTGATTTCTAGTTCAAGTTCATTTCTACGAGCTTCACTGTCAGCCAGTTGATTCTGCAGTGTTTGCAAGCGTTCTAACAATGTGTGTATCTGCTTCTTTGATTCACCAAAACCATGACTGACAATTTAAAAAACAACTGACATCAACTTTATGTACCATTTTTTCAAAATATGCAATCTTATGCATTGGTTTCTATAATGTGTTTAATACACAAGATGAATAGAATTATGCTTTGCAAACAAGTAAAGCAATATTTTGCGTATTTTTCAGTTTCACTTCGTATATAATGTTATCAATCTAAATAATCAGTGACAAGTTTACGATTAAGTCAAGATTTAAACAAAATGGATTTAAAATTAGTTTTAGCCTTTAAGTTTGATGTTTAGGCCAAAATTGCCATACGTAAAAAGTTACCGTGTGGCTTCGAGTCGTTCATGCACTGCGTTTCTGTCTTGTTCCGTGCTGTTCATAGCGCGCTGTAGTTGAGCAATACGATCATGTAGATCATTGATCATTGAACTGTTGTCTGATATCGTCAAATTAAGTGTCTGGATCTGTTTGCAAATCAGAACCAAATTAAACAATTATCAACAATATCGCATATGTTTCAAATACATGGCTTTAATAATAAAACCTGCTTGTTATTATCAATTATTATACTGTTTTTATAATGGTAAACAATACATTACCATATAAAGTATCAAAGTGGATTATTAATCAAGTAACTACGACGCAACGAGTAACAGTCAAATCCCACCTTGATATGAAAATATAATCCAAACTGCATAAAATAAGCACTTCAAAACAAACATCAATTGATCTAAAGAAAGATGAAAAAAGCAAAGAGTATCAAACCCTGCCTTGTTTTTATTGAATCCTTCCCCTTCTTCACTTTTAGCCAGAGCTTCATTCAGCCTGTCAATAGTAGCCTGTAGGCCGTTAGATCTAGCCTCTAGCTCGTGCAGCTGCTGTGTCAGCTGATCAGCTCTGTCGTTCTAAAATATCATCAACAACAGCCAGTAAATATTGATATATCTATATAATGTTTAATTTATTTCAAAGATTATTTACAAAATATCTGACATTTGAAATATATATTTCAAATAGTTTTGACTGTTTATTGAAATCGAATGCGTCACAAACTATTAAAATTCCAAATTACTCTAACCTTAAACACACACTAACATATAAAATAAAACTATAATTACATAAATGTTGTATAACTTTCAGAAAAAATATAAATATGATAAAATTAAAACATTCCTATTCCCATCATAATTAAAAAAGCTTAAATTTTAAACTAAAATCCTTATAATCCTTATATTATTCAAAAGCTTATATTTTAGACTGAAATAAGAAAATTACTTGTTGACGTTGCGCAGCCTCTCTGTCATTCAGCGCAACCCTAGCGCGCTGCATATCTCCCTCTAGTGCGCGCAATGCAAGGTCTCCTCGTGTCGCTCTGCTTTCAGCGTCATCAAGATGATGACGTAGTTGTTTTTTCTCGTCATCTAACTGCATCTCGACCTGTTGTAATCTTTCATTCTTCTCCTATGCATAAAACAATCAACAAATTGCATTTGGTTATTTGTAATTACGTAACATAATAATAAATATATAAGATCGCTAAATAGATGCGTTAAAACAATACAGTTTATACTAACAAGAAATTTTGTTATGTTCCTCTATTTCAATTACTAAATCTTATTATTAAAAACAGGTTCAGTAACCATATTGTTGCATTTAATCACTCAAATAGCAAAAATACGCAATTTCATTGAAAAATTACTCTAAAGTATCAAAAAAGGAATCTTTACGTTCTTTCTTTGGATTTTTTTTAAATAAAAGAAACCTGTAGCTGTCTCTTTTCTGCTTCAGCTGCTTCAAGGAATCTCTTTAGGCCAGCAATGTTCTCAGCTGCCTGAGCTCTCTCTCTCTCGTTCTGTCTCAGGGCGTCCTCCTGCAGGTGCATTGCAGCCTGAAGACTAGCTAGACGTCCATCAGTGTCGCGTTTACCTAGAAAACAACGCAGCAGCCAAACTTGATAAATAATCACATATATAGTTAAAATAGTTTAGAATAATAAATAATTAAATATATACTAAATCAGCTGAAATTATCGGACAAAATGTTGTATGGTTAAATAATGAAAGTTTGAGACCAGGCGAGTAAAAAAAGTAAATCATTTCAATTTTTTCTTGAATTAAATTTACACGTAAAGATAATTCAAACACTATTATAGGATACAGCAAAATTTAAACAATTTCTGTGAAATCCAACTGCTAAAATAATTTGCAATGTCTATAACAGAAAACCACTCCTCTATAATTATCTGACTCAATGAAAACCACAAAATGATGAAGTAAAACACTTCAAAAACAGCAAAAACGAAAAAACAACCCTTAAGAACAAGTAACACTGATAATAAAACAGTAAAAACTTTGTGTACCTTCCTCAGAGTCCACAAGAGATCTCTGCAGTTGTTGCAGTCTCAGTTCAGCTCTGTTCTTTTCTTCCTGTGTATCATTCAGCTGATCATTCAGACTTCTAGCTGACTGCTGTGCCTCATCCTGCGAGAAAAACAAAAACTAATCATTCAAAAGAAATCGATAGGCGAATAAATCTATTTTAATCATTTGATGGCAAAAAAACCACGTAACAACTTTGAAAAGCAAAAGCTAAACACTTACTGCTTAGAATTCATTCACACACAGCAGCCTAAACGTCAAGCTTAACTACTAACTTTAAAGATAAGCATTAAAATAGGAAAGTAAAGGAAGAGAAAATAGATTGCATTAACTATATGGCCTACCCGTTCGCGTTCAGTATTTATAAGCTTTTGCATAAAGTCTCTGAGCGATGCACGAATGGCTTCAGGGTCTACATCAGATACAGCTATGCGAGCAGGGGAGACTGAGCGGCTTCTAGCCGGGCTGAGGGCTCTCACTGGGGAGATACCGCCACGGGGGCTGCTCTGACCGTCAGCGCTGTCAAATCCTGGTTGCAAAACATAATTAAAACTTTTCTTATTGTATCTTATTCATAGAAATTTTAGAATTAGATAAAATTAGTGAACTTAGAATAAGCCTAGAGGATAACAATCTAAAAAACAGCTTTAAATCTAATATATAAAATTACATTCCGTTAAAATCTCTTGCTGTATTACTAATCTATTTTATTTGCATGACCCATATCAAAGTTATATAATTAATATCTATTCGTTAGTAATAAAAATTTACACAGAATATACAATGCAAATTTGAACTAAATGACCACAGCTCTGACCTCTTGCAGGCAATGAGAATCTAGTTCGTCTGGGACTCGGACTCCTTGCTCTCCCCAACACACTGGCGGTTCTAAGTAAACCCATACCATGTGACAACCCAATAGATCTACGCAAACTCGACACAATACTACTCAGCTTGTACTCAGAATCTTGCCTGCTACCATCAACCCTACCTAGCTGGGTCTCCAGCGCGGTCACTCGCCCCTCGGCGGCGCTCAGCTGCAGCTTTAGGGTAGTCAGATCAGCCTGGCAGCGCTCCAACTCGAGCTCTAGGGCGTGGCGAGCTTCGTCCAATCGGCGCTCGTTGCGGCGTCCCTCCTCGAGAGCTGATTGGTTGGATTTCTCTCGAAGGCGGAGCTCGTCGTCTAGTTCGGAGAGTTTTCGCTGAGTATGGATTAATTCTTTACGAAGTGCCTCACGACCAGCTTCTGTTTCTACAACCTAACATTTTTAAATCTAATTTATGTTTAATTTTAAAATAATAAATTTCTCTAATTCTTAACCATTGATTTGATAAATTTAAAACTTGGAGTGTCTTATTTAATCATTATCTAGTATAAATGATAATGATTAGTAATAAATAATATAAATAAGTATTAATAACAAGATAGTGGCTGATATCTAAGTATAATTTATTAATAATAAAATAGTGGACAAGATTGCTGTGCTTTCAATAAACGAATAGCATCTACGATAAATATTAATAATGATTATTAGAAAAACATTTATACATGTAAACATTATTTAAGTATATAATATTATAATATATACGTAAAAACGTTTACACATGTATGTTTTCATATAAAACTTTTACCTTATATTAAGCGAAACTTTTCCATTTTTTTTTCTTCATCTCACCTTTTGTTTGAGTCCAAAGTTTTCCTTCCTCGACTCCTCTTCTTTCTGCTCGTCACGTGACACCCTCGCCTGAAGGTCACTGACCTCTTGACCTAGTTTATTTCTCTCCCCGTCCAGTTGTTTTACGTGACGTCGCAGTTCTTGAAGTTCCCTGCGCGCGTCCATGCGCGCTTTCTCGACGTCACGCAGACTCGTTCTTAGGTCAGTAGCTTCAGTCATAACACCTTGCTTCTGTTCTTCAAGCACTAAAAAAAGATTTTTCAATAGAAGATTTTAAAATAGATTATAAAATAAATTTAATTAAATAGAGGAGACAGATTGAGTTGTGCTCATAATAGTCTTAGTATTAAATTTTTTTTAGAATTGTTTGTAATTCAATAAATTCAGATAAATTCAGCCGCGAATACCTTTGACTCTAGAACTTAGATCCTGAATATTACGATTCAGTTCAACTTTCTCTCCCTCGGTCTTCTTAACCATATTCCTTAGGTCATTGGCTGTCTTAAGCACCGCCTCTTTTTCAAAAGTCTCCTGAGCCAACGCTCTACGTACATCAGCCAATTCACCTCGCAGCATTTCATCTCGTTCATCGGCTAAAAACAAGACATTTTAGAAACTTTAGTCGTAAATTAGAATTTACTACAACCGTTATATTAAATAGAAAACATTTTTAAAACAATCATCAGAGATTATTCTTAAACAGCTAAAAAGTAACAATTAATAAATGATGAGAATGTGTAAATAAAAACCAAAAAGATATATATTAAGTGAAAAATGAAAAAAAAATTTAGAACAAAAAACAATTTAATCCTAAATTATCTACATTTTAAAGCTTTTAAATTAATGTTTAGTTATTACAGATGTTCGAATAAATCATTAGCAAAATTTATCTTATACAATAATTTATTTTGATTCATTTTCATAAATATTTATATAATTTAGAAATTAATTGTAAAAAGTTTTACCTTCTCGAAGTTTGCGATTGGCCTCAATTAGGTCACGTCTCAGCGAATCACGCGCTTCCTCAAACAACTTCAGCTGTATCTTTAATTCGGCTAGTTCTCGCAAAACACCTTCTCTCTGGTGAGCTAAATCTCGCAATTCACCGTTCTTCCCTTTCAGATCTTTATCATGAGCAGCTCTGGTGTTAAAATAAATTTGTTTATTTCGTCTTATTGACATTTTGAATAAAATAAAACAAACAGAAATGGAATTAATGCTATCCAGACTATTTACAGATATTTATATTTAGACAAAAAACACTAAAAGCATATTTTATTGATTTATTAAAACTAAAATCTGTCCATAATCTGACATATACTTAAAATACCAAAACTCAATCAAAGTTGTCAATTTCAAATGGACAGCATTAAGGTCAAACTTTATTAAATATTTAATAAATCATGATTCACACAGGAGTTAAACTACGACATTGTATTTTCAATTAGAAACACATATTTAAACAAGTTGAAACTTAATTTCTCTTTGAGAATATTCCATACTTACACAACTTCTTCTATATGAATCTTCAAGTTCTTGATGTCCCCGTGTAATCCATTTATCGTTGCAAGTTGCTGTTCAATGCGCGCCTGCAACTCGCGCTTTAATCTCTCGTGGTCCATAAGAGCTGCCTCGTAATCTCGCTGCAGATTGGCCAGCTTCTCAGCCAATGAGCATCGTTCCTGCTCGGCCAGAGATAAAGCCTGCAAGAACCAAAGTACCAGAGTCTATAGTTTTTTTAGAAAAACTATACTTAACTGATTAAATCAAAGGCTTCATTACTAAATGTTCAAATGATTATTTAACTGTATTTATCAGATCAAAGATTATATCAATGCAGTAGTTAAATCCATTATTTGAATTACCATAGGTACACGATTTAACATGCGCAACATTCTAAATTAAACTTTACAATATTTACATGTAATTTCCATTACATATTACTTAGAAACATTAAAAGCACAAAACAGTATTGAAACCATATAGTGCTCCACTACTGGATCTCAATACTGGAGTTTATTTATTTAAAATTTCTACAAAATACTACTGTATTACACACCTTTAATAAAGAGAAACAAACAAAGAATTAATCCTAAAAGCTGACAGTGTGTGAAAGCATTAATCTAAATTGACTTAAATTCAATTGAAACCACTAAAATTATTTGCCTATAAGCTTATCACCAACACCGAATACTTGCTTATTGAACTGTTTGTAATGGTAGCCTATGAGTTTGAGCATAATTTAAAAGTTCTAGGCTTAGGCTTAAAGCAAAACGATAAGGATTTAGCATATATGCACTCGATAGCTGCATACAATAAATCACAGCAGTAGAATTATAAGCCGATAGACTGATACTATGATCAACTCACTGGACATTAAATGATACAGTAACACAAATCAGTCACATAGTTTTCATACTACAAGAGATTTGCTATAAATAATAACTTGGTTACAAATTTTACAACTTTATAAAGTTAGATGTGTGCATAAATTTACATGTAGATCCACTATATATCATAACACTTAGATATTTCATTTTATAACAGTATATTTAAGTCTAAAACGATTCAATATACTTAATATACTTAAATATATTTAAGTATAAAATAAATCAATATTAACCTGTTGTTTATCGTTTTCTGCGGCCACTAGCTTATCGTCTCTATCCCGCTGAATCGCACCAATCTCTTCTCTCAATGCTTCTAGCTCTGCTTTAAATCGACCAATCAGAGCGTCCCTATCAGCGTTGTACTGCTGAGCCTGTTGTTCTTGTTGTCTCATTAAATCATTTATTTGCATCTCCTTTAAAAACGTGACAAAATAACTACACAAGTGCTTTAATTTGAATAACAACTAAAGATCTTATCTGTGAATTCAAAAATGTACATTTTTTTTATCAAAATCCAAAAAATTAATGTGTAAAATTCCTGCAACTGATGACAGAATATTACCCAGTGACATTTGTACACTATTCATTTTTTGAAACAAATCATAAAACACCTACTTCATCAAATGTTCATAAATTTGGCAAGTCTTTTTATATAATCAGTATTTTATACAGAAGTACAAACTTTTTCACGAGCCAGTCTATCCATGTCATCATTATGAGCAAGCTTCTGCTGCTGAAGTGATTGCTGTAAGTCATTCTCCAGCTGTCCAAGTCTCTGCTGTTGTTGTTCTTTTTGTCTCTCTGACTTTTCGATCAAAACTTGCAAATCATGGCGAGTTTGTTGCAAATCACCTGTACAGTCATTGGTATGATATGTAAATAACAAATTTACCAACTTTAGTATATTTGTTATTGTAAGAAAACAATCATATGTAAAATATAAAATATAAAAAAATTTACTTTATGAAAGAGTGATCTGCCTTAAAATTCTGCTAATTTCATTTTGATGACATTTGTGCAAATATAGATGACTGCATATACACATATTGTCATTCTACATTTCTTTAATACTTTTCACAATTTTAAACCGTATGTATTGATTTAAAGAAATCGTATTTTTGTCTAATGAATTCTAACATGAATGTAACAAATAAGAAATGTGTGCTCACTTGTGACGTTTTCCTTCTTGCTACCAAGTTCTTGATTGTCTCTCTCAAGTTTATCCCTCGCTTGTTGAAGCTGAGCATTTTCTTGTTGTAGATCATACAAACTCGACTCTAAAGCCTCCTTCTCACTCTTTAATGCAGCCAGCAGCTAAATTAAAATACCAAACATGATCTCAGTAATTTTAGTTAAAACATTTACTAAACATGTGATTAATAACCCATTTAAAGACATTTAAGTAATTTGTGGATCTAGTTAGTAAACCTTACTATAAACCTTAGTATAAATGAGATCCTTGACAAAAGATTCAAGATAAAATATATTTCCTAAACAGCTAAACAATCACACTGATTTTGTTCAGTCGATAAAATTTATATTTTAATCATTGATTAGATAACTATGTAGTACTTATATTAAATAATGAAAATGTTACAGTCTAATATAATATATTTTCTAATATAGTAAAGTTATCAACAAAAAAAAAAATCATATACTAATCTTCCACTAATCATTCATCAATCATATCTAATAAAACGCAACCTCATTAAGTTGTCGAGAATCGCGCTCAGAAGTTGTTATCTGCACAATAAGGTCCGCCCTGTCTTTACTTAGCTCCTCCTTATCCTTTGTCAATCTAATCACAAGATCCCCGTGATGTTCAAGTTCTCGTCTGACGTTGAGTAAATCTTCCGCAAAAGCGTTTTTCTGTCGTATCGCTGCATTGAGCTGATCTACGAGATCATTTCTCTCTCGCGTCATTTGACGTAATTCTTCCTCGAGTTGTCGTCTGGCCGCTTCTGTCAACTGCAGGTTGTGATTTATGCCTGAAAATTTTGCATTTCGATCAGTTTAGTTTATCGTTGTTCCATTAGAAATTCAAAATTCAATTTATAGTTTAGTATAATATAAATGAAATTGAAAATAATGCAGTTTATAAATAAAATGCATTACTTTAAAAATCAACATAGCTTTTGAAAGTTATGCAGCGATTGATATTAGGACAGGATAGAAAGTTTAACTTTTTTTGTTTAGTTAATAATGAAAGTCAGTAAAAATTGCAATAGAAATTAACTGAAAAAGTTAAAAGTATTTAAAAGTTAATATTTTCATGAAAGAATGGAAAGAAATGAATTTAGTGAAGACTGTCTACCAGAGTTTTCAGTTTCCAAGTCCATTTTTTCTCTCTCAGCTCGTGCAAGTTCATCGCGGAGTCCTGCCTTCTCTTGTTCAATTGCCCCTTTCTCGCTTATTAGCATAGCTTTTTCTTCACCTAACTAAGAACACAAAAAAATGCAATCCAAGATTCATTTAACCAGTGCAAAAGTTTTGACACTTCTATATATACAGTAGAAATTTCATTTGATAATTCAGTTTCAATCAATCGATTTAAATTACAGTTGAAATTGTCAACAAGAAAAAGTAAAGCAAATAACAATATAACGATTGTAATAATATATTGTAATGAAAAGAATAATGATGCCAAATTCAAGTTAAGTAACAACACCAATTATAAAAATGAGTTATAAAAAACTTAAAAAATTTACTAAACACTTGTAAAGTGTCATAATAAACCTTTTTAATGCATTATTAATTCATGATTCTATAGTGTACACCCCCATATAGATGCAAAACTCAATTTAACAACAGCTTTGAATTATGTGATTTAATTTATTTTAAATCTGATTCCAATATTATTTCATTAAAATAAAGAATCTTCACCTGCAGCACAAGTCGATTAAGATCATTTCTCTCCTGTCCCAATCCTTCACTCAAGGCTCTCAGTTTATCTATAGAATCATGAAGATTAGCCTCTTTAGATCTCAAACTTGTCAACTCAAACTCCAACTCTCCCTTTATCAACTGCGCTTTTTGATAAGCTTCATCTAAATAATAACATTTAAATCAACAAGAATTTCTGGAAATGAATCTCTATTTTATCTACTTTAGAGCCTTTTATCTGCTTTAAAGTAGATAAAGTGTCTTTTCTAGCTACTTTAGTAATCGGCTTATTGTGTGTTTGCATAATTTGAACCGAGCAGATTTTATTATTTGTGACGTCTCAATAACAGAATATCCCTGCATGCTTAATTATGTATCAAATGAACTTTTTCGGATTAGCTTTCTTGTTAAATTAAATTATTTAAACAAATTTGATGCTTTTAATTAAAATACTATAGCATTAAAACCTATAATTTTGTACAGACCCAAATCTTCCTTTTCCTGCTGCAGTACATCTTTCTGCAATTGCAGGCGATGAAGCGCGTCTCTAGTAGTAACAAGCTCCTCCTTCAATTTTGAAACTCTGTCTTCTGATTGGTTGTTTGCGCGTCGGCTATAAAATTACAATAAACCTATGATAATATAATCAGATTTAAACTCATTTACTTGAGTATCATACGAAACATCTTGCTAAGTTTTTATCACTATATTATCATCAATAAATGAACATTACAATTTATTAAAAAAAGGCAAAAAAGACCAAAGTAAATTTATTTCAAACCATCTTTCATTCTCCTTGGCAAGCCTCTCCTTATCTTTCGTGATGTCTTCCTTCTCATCCTCTAGCTGATCTCTCTGCCTCTGGGCGTCGGCATTAGCGGCCTGCAGTCTTTGATTCTCTACAGTCAACGCCTCCAGCTGCTCTATAAGGCCCAGGCGAAGTCTCTCTAGCTGTTGCTTCTCGGCCACTGTGACCTCTAGTGACCCCTTCAGGCGCTCCAGGCTATGTAGGCTGTCTTGCTGAGCTCTTGCGCTGATAACACAATCACAAATGACTTTATGCTAATTTGGAATTTCACAAATGTGTAAAAATTACATCTTGAAGTATAAGCTAGATTTTATTCATGTTCATATGCTTAAATACTATGAAGAAATACCTTTATTAAACAGAAATAATATGATTTAAATTAAAATGTCTTGGGCTTAACAGATATTGAAAGGTTATTACTAACACAGATCAAATTAATTTCTAAGTAAAAAATTACTAACAGGAATTCTTTTTCTTCTTTAGCCGCAAGCAAAGCATTTTCAAACTGTCTTCTGTCTCCCTCTAGCGAATCAGAATGTTTCTTGCCAGCCGCCAGTTGATCCAAGGCCTTCGCTAGTCTAGCTTGTAAATCAGCCACCTGGTGATTAAAAAGCATAAATTAGAAACTTAAATTTAAAAGTTATGCAATTCAAACTAAATATTTCAACAGTTCATTATATGACAAAAATCTTAGCAATATAGTGTTAAACTAATAATTCATTCAACTTTTTATATAATACGTTATTTTTAACAATGACATAACATAAATGAAATTAATATCGGATCCATAACAGCATATTGTATGTATTAATTATAAAATGCAGAACACGTTATAGATAAGCATTTTCTTATGATTGCTCACTTTATTATTTAACACAAACACATATTTATCAGTCTTAACATTTACTGTTTATATAAAATGCTACCACTAATAGTGCTAGTACAAATGACTACTAATGTACTAATGTAATGAAATAATGTAATGTATTAATGTAATGTACTAATATAAACATATATTACCGGGGTAGTATAAATATATAGTACACCACAAAATACTATAAAGTAACCGACAAGTCCTACCGAACAAGTACTATCAACCAAGTACTACTCAACAAGTACCTGAAGCTGTCGTTTATGCATCGCAGCCTGTACAGCGCAGAAAGTTGCGTCAGGAAAGTTCGGAGAGCGAGATCTACCACAGCTTGGCGACACGGACCTATTACGATATGGTGAGAGAGAACGTGATCTCACGCGATTGTCAGTCTCGTCACCGATCAATCTGTTATCTGCTTCATCGGTTCTCTCACAATCTGTAATTACCTGAAAGAAAATGAAATATTAAAATTATTTAACTAATTTTAATATCAAATTTTTAATTAATTTTAATGTTCTTTTATATTCATTTTAAGCAAAATAAATGTCAAAAAATTGAAATTAAAACTGATATTTAAAATTAAAACTGAAATTGAAAATTAAACCTGTAATTAAAAATTAAAACTAAAATTAAAAATAAAAATTGCCTCGCGTGCGATGCGTCTGAGAGCCTCGTGCATAGCCTCTAGCTCCCCTGGGCGGCCCTCTCCCCCTCGCCCCCCAGTGCTGTATCGCTCTTCTAAATTTGATGTAAACTGCTGGACACTGGTGACCGTTCTATCACGATCAGCCAAAGCCTGTTTCAACTTCTCATTCTGCATACTTAGCTGATTATTTCTGAAATTAATAAAAAATCCATTCAATCAATCAATTGATTGTTTAATCAATTGATGAATGGATATCAATCAATATGGTTAAACAGTTTCATTATTGGGCTGAATGTTCTATTCAGCCCAATAATTTTGGCTGAACATTTAAACTTGATATGTGTAAATTTCTGCTGTTAAACTATACTTTTTGATGTGGATTTGATAAAAAACTCAATTATTCAGTGAATGTCGGTATTCTTTTAATACATAAAACGACGTTTTCACAACAAAAACTAATCAGATATTTTTAAGAACAAAACTAACAATAGAGAAAATTATTGATATAACAAGTTATTTCTGAAAGAAAATAAAAATAATTAATTACTTATCAAGTTACAAGTAATTAAATTATAATTCAAACCTTGCGTTAAGTTCAGCGCAATGGGCATCAAACTTAGATTGAAGATCCAGAATCTCTCTAGTTTTATCTCTCAGACGATTCTCAATGATGGTTCTTTCTGACCTCTCTCTTTCTAAGCTAGCCTGCAATTACAATAATAAATAATAAATATCTTAACTCAATTTAGATATCATCATATTAAATAGTATAATGTCTGAATAAAGATATATTTAAATACATATTTACATCATAATATGTTATAACTTATACATGTATTTATGGTACCCAAACAAAACGGCCCCGCATACATTAACCCGACAAAACGGCCCCGTCAATTCATTCAATAACTCTAACCGTAACTAACTCTAAACTTAACCCAAACCCTAGCACTAATTCTTGCTTCAATTCTACCCCTAACCCTTATCCTAACTCCGATCCTAACCCTAAGAATCAACTGTCGTGGCCCTTTTATCGGGGCCGTTTTGATGTTTCATGTGTATTTATATATCACGTTTAGGCTTAGTGTTAGTTTAAAACTGAGTAAATGCTGTTAGACTATACCTGATTCTGCACATCAGTGGTATGCAGATTAGAGCCAAGATTGAGACAAGATGAATGAACATTGCGCGATACTCGACTGAATTCTGAACGCATTTGCGTCATATCACGTTCTGTTGTTGACTTCATCTCACCAAACTGTCGACGGAACGACATGACAGCGCGCCATAGACCCAGCAAGCGATTGTGATTCACGGTAAAGTATTCGTTGAATGACTAAAAATAAAGAAATTTCATACATTTTACTTCAATAAAGTAAAACAGAAACTGAATTAATTTTAAAAGCAATTTATTTTAAAAGCAATATTCTGTAGTCAAATCGTCCAGTAAACAGATCCAGTAAATTAAGAATTTTAGTAAAATAAATTAAAAATAAAATTATAATAAAAATCACTCTTCACAACAAATTTTTTTGAAATTAAAGTTTCTTTCTTTAGTATTTTACAGCTGTAACTTTAGCATGGAATCTGCATTGACTGATGCATCTTCCAATCACAGATCTATTTTCACGAATGATGATCCAAACATTACCTTAACGCAGCTTAACGTTAAATAAATAAACAAATAAATAAAAAGGTTGTAAGAATAAATTAAAAATAATCCAACCAACCTGTTCTTCTTTTCTCCATTCTATTTCCTTCTGTTCATATTCCTCGCGCATGCGTATCAGCTTGTGCAGCTCCGAGGTCAGTGATTGGTTGGCAGCTGTAGCTGTGTCAAGCTGTTCACGCAGCAGATTGTTTACATGGGCTAGATTAGCTTTCCTATGCGTAATATTAAAACTTATATTCATTTATTAAAAGTTAGCTATTTACCTCATATTAGTTATCAAGTTTATTTTGTGCGCTAAATATAAATTCTATATATTAAAAAAGATATTTTATAATTTTTTATCAAATGAAGTGGTTAGGCTTACATTATTGTAACTTTATACATTTTATTTCTGAAATGTAGTAATTTGATTAAATATTCACATTTTTGTAAAATAATTTGCGGGTATACATAAAAAATCTAATAAATTGTGCATTGATACTAAACCTTACACTGTAAAAACTGTGTAAAGTGTAATCAGATTATCTATTTTAACAGATAATACTCTACAAAATCACTTAATTTTGTAGAGTATTACAAAATTTCTATCTGGAAATACTGAACAAAATGAAGTAATTTTTAATATCATACTTTTGCTGTTCATCCTCTAGACGGAGAAGCGCTGTCTCTAGCTCAGCATTGTCCGCATTATCAATGCGATAACGCAGTTCAGCCCCTTCAGAATGGCTGCCTGAATAACTATCCATCTATCGACAGAATAATCACATTCAAAAATGTACAAATAATAATAAAATCAAAAAACAACCCGCTATTGTAGGTTTGATTTTTTATAAAGATTGTATACAGTATAAAAAAATCATAGAAACTGTAACGGAACAAAAAAATGCGTATTTTTGGAAGAAATTCTGTTTTACTTACAAAAATTGTGTATACAGTAGGCCTATTTAAAGAAATTAGCATACAAAAATTACAATTTTAATTTTTTACAGTTATACAAATGTACAGATTCTGCAAAATATGTATTTCTACGAAATCTAAAAATCTATTGAATATGTATTACAACAGCAAATACTAATACTAATACAAAAGGTAAACTTAAATAAAGTTTTATTTTTATTAAGCTTCAATACACAGTTATAAATAGATTTGATTATAAATACTGTGATTGGTCGACGAGTATCAACCAATGGCGTTCTAGTCTGACCCTCGAGCTCTGTACACTTGTTCTTATACTGAAAAACCTACAATAATCAACAAAAATTATTATTATAATTATGGTAAGTACTATTTTAGACTTGCTTGCATTGAAAACAACTATTTTAATATCATAAAGCTGATGCAGGTACCTCGACAAAACGACCCCGAATACATTAAACCGACAAAACGGCCCTTTCAAATTATTCAATAACCCTAACTAACTCTAAACTTAACCCAAACCCTACTACTAACCCTTGCCTCAATCCTAAACATAACCGTGTCCTAACTCCAACCCTAACCCTAAGAATTAACAGTCGGCGCCCATTTGTCCGGGCCGTTTTGACGGGTCACGGAAGATGTATTATAAACTTCAATAATATAATCACCTTAGCTTGTAGTTTTTGCACAAGCTGTGACTGCCTCTGTTGACCGTCCTGATAATCCTGCAGTTTTCGCTTATATCTGCTGTGTTCCTCCTCCAGTTTCCTCCTCAAATCAACATTTTGTTGAATCAGCGAACCGCTCGTCGCATCCTCAGCATAGCTCGCGTCAAATCCGTTGCGATCACTGGACTTCAGAGCAGCCTCCAACTGTATAATATAGTTAAATATTATTGATTTATTTTATTAATTTATTCTAGACTCTGAAATAATTTACATTGTCTGAAATAAAAACTTTTCAGTGTCAGAAATAGTGAAAGTTTCAGTGTTATTAAGATATAGATTGTAATATATCAGGACAACACAAGCTAAGGATCTAAAAATTATTAATGCTCATGATTAGAAGATTAATAGTTTAAGAATCTAGACGTTTTTATCTATTTAGCCAAGTACTCATTTTTATTATCTTGTTGCCTTCTTGACACTTTAGATAAAAGTAACAGCTAGCGTCTATTACATGTTAAATTATTTTTCAAACACTTTCAAAAGATCTTAAAAATGATACAGATATCAAGTATTTTTAATAATGTATCGGTGATAATAAATTAACAATAGTGATCTTTATTAACAGCTACGCAATTGATTTATAAGAGGCATAGGGGGGGGGACATTGTGAAAAAACATCACAATCATGCAGCTTTATATGTTCAGAAGAATCAAGAATAAAAATGTAATGCTAAATTCGATCTTTTTTTGAATCAACGAAAAATCTAAAACGCCAAATAATGACTAAAATATGAAAGATCTCGAAATTCCAAATGTTTTCTATTTCTCTATACCTGATCGTGAGTCTGAATAAAATCATTTTTTCCCGAAGATGTCATCTTCAAATTCCGAAAAAAATTGAGAACAAACGAAAACTAAAGTTTTCTACAATCGATCTAAGTAGACTTGTGACCTTTATTTCATTTGCATACAAATTCAATCGCGGCCGAACTATCGAAACGCACGGCTTGAAATTGATACTTTTCTCGTAATGAATTTCCGAATTGAAACTGTTGTTTTACTCTTGTTCTCTTCGCACTGACTGATTACAAACGAGTGCTCGGATGAAAAGAAACTCAAAAACGACAAAGTTGGTCGCCACGGTATAAAATCTACTTGGCGGCGATTTCAACCAGTCAGAAAGAAGAATTTCTCAGCAAGCCAGGACACGCAAGATGTTTTAATGTAAGACTGATGAGTAGTGTTATACGACGGAATGATTTATTACTGAGAAGCTATGGTGGCCAATTAACAATCAACAATGTATTCATCGTAATCAGCCTGTAATAAACTAATTGAACCGCTGCATTGATATTGTCAGGTTATACGACCTACTTAAAGTTGTTTAGATCTGTTAAAAGATGAACTGCTAGAGAAATGTTAAGATAAGGTGTGCAATTTGTAATTGCATTGGATTTACTTAGTTAAAAAACGATAGTTGTCTTAGTGATATTTTTCTAGAAAAGCTGTAAAGTAACTAGTAAATGACAGTTTTCCTGATATATTGAAAAACTGAGATTAATCTCTTTATGCATTATTTATATAGTATAATGCATACAAATCCAAAAAAACAATCTTTATATGATTTTTTATACACTCTATTGTTTATATAGGGCTTGCCAAATGACTACACCCTTATTTTCAGCGAAATCAATTTCTTTTATCATATTCATTGCCATTTTCTTTTCAATTTAACATGTTTGCCCAAAGCAAGCGAATCGGATCAAATCAGTCCAAACAACAATCGTGGAGTCATATTAAGCCTCATCGATATTCGATCAACGCATTTTATTTCAATCGTGCAGAAAATTTTAATATTGAAAGCACCTGCGAAATCGACAAGCCACGAAATATGTAATTCAAAGCAGATAAACACGTTGACTTTTGCCTTGGAACAGGAATCCCATTGAATTATTTGCTTATTAGATCTATTTAAACAAACTATTTCCTACGCATAATTATAGATTAATACGACAGGTTCAGTACAAATAAATCATGCTCCAGAATTAAATTTCAATAGTATTATTTATAAATTATTGAGTGTAGATTGTAGTTGTGAATTTTAATGAATAATTTACATGAATGATTGTATCTTATTGATTGTGTGGATAATTGTTGTGAACCTCTTGAGTGATAATTACTGTATGTGTGTTTAAAGTATCTAGTTATTTACGAATAATTAATGATAATGGTCAGAGTGCAAAATTCTTTAATTAATCAATCACCATAAATGCTTGCAAATAAGACGAATGAATATTATACAATACTAATTAAAACACACGCTAATAATCATTATCAATTAAAACTATAGTAACGAATGTAAAAGACTTCAAAAACAGATGCTCACGATTCGAGTGTCATTAGCAATAGGACTATATAGTATAAAATAGTAGGGCTGTACCGAATATTCGCTTCCTATTCGTTTTGAGTCCGAACAGTGCCTTAAATGAACTATTCGTATTCTGTCAAATAGTACAAATTACTATTCGGTGCAGACGAATTTTGGTACAGACAAATTTTGTACAATTTGAGATCTACCTGTCTATAATAAAGTTATTAGTGAGTTTAGTTGTTTATTTATTGATTAATCTCATTAGTTGTTAACTCATTTCTTGATTGATATATAACTATAGGTTATACTGTATGTCTAAATATATCAATAAAGTCGTCATAAAATTTGTAAAAGTCTTTTACAGTAATTCTTGTAAGATTGTAATAAAACAAATTTGAGATTATTTCTGTTTTAACATTGCCACCGTATAACTGTATGTTTAAGTATAATAGGAATGTTTATATTCAGGTATACTAATCGTACGTTGATGATTTATTTTGTAAAAAAGATCAATTACATTTTATTTACCTATGTGTGCTATAAAAATACATCAATTTGTGTCTTGAATTCGTTTTGTTAATATAGATCAATACTGCACATT
>JAQIXG010001091.1:0-24524 GCA_034700105.1 Oconnorella tubifera | reverse complement strand
GTGCAGAAATACCTAACGGTTGTCATAATATCGTAGTTTCGCTAGGGGGTTGTTTTTTATTGGCGCACCCTGTATATTGTCTTCTTGAGTTTGTCAGTAAACAATTTATTTATAAATTGAAATTATAAATAAGTTGTTGACATTTGTTTTTAATTATACATTTTAATTTTGTTTTTGCTTTCACGTTGCAGTAACTTGCGTGATTATGCAGAAGAATGGCGCTGGACTTCACACTGCCAGTTCTTGCTACTGGGACAACACCACTGACGGTAAACTACTTTATCTTCTTTTAAATCCGTCTGGTTAACTATTCTATTCTATATTTTCAAGCTGCTAAAATTGATAAATTTATTCTTTAAGTGAATGACATCACAAGATGTTATTCACTTTAAATACTGTGATTAGTATTAGTGAATAATATCTTAGCTGTAGCTATCTAATGAAGCGCATTTTCAAAGGGTGCAATAAGCAGTGAAAAATGGAATGCTATACAGGATTCGAATTTGGAAAATTTAGTTTTGTGTACTTAGATAAAAATCTAATTGGTTTGCATCTATAAAAAAAACAATCTGGATATTTCTTGGTGTCACAAGATTACTTTACTCCGATGTATCTTTTCCCCTTTTTATTTCAACAATTTTATAGATATTTTATTTACAGGAAGCTGTACAGTTCGATGGGAAAATAAGACCATGTACTGCATCGTTAGTGTCTTTGGATTGGCCATTTAAAGTATGCTGGAATGGCCATTTACAGTATACTGGAATGACCGTTTAAAGTATACTGGAATGGCTATTTAAAGTATGCTGGAATGACCATTTAAAGTGTACTGGAATGGCCATTTAAAGTATACTGGAATGGCTACCTAGATACTTTAAATTGGCCCACATATAAGAGAAGAGGACTATTTTCTGTATTGAATTAAACGTTTCAGTTTACTGTTTGCTAAAACTTTGAATTCTCGATTGATTTATTTCCGATTTAATTTGTTTTGTAGAAATATTTGATTTAGTATTGATTGAATTTTGCTATTATTTATCGCGTTTTGAACTTGAACAGTTTATTATTAGCTGCAGTTGCGTTTTTGAATTTGTGTTTTATTGTATTTTATAAAATGCGTGATATGGAATATAGATATTGCATAGAATAAATTTCTGTGTTTAGACTAGTAGTTAGATTAATTGATTCTTGAATAAATTATCACCTTTATCTCTTGTTTTACTCATTTTTGAAAAGCATAATTTTCTTATAATCAATCCGTTCAATTCAATCACTACTGATGTGACATTAAGCCACCAAACGTAAATTTTTTTGTTCTTTTTTTCTAAATATAAAATAACTAATATTGTGTGATGAATTTGATATAATTTATTCACATTCTGTAATTTTCTAAGAATGTTACTTTTATTACGTTTATTAGTAAATTACTCGGGATTCAATTTAATCGTACAGTATTTTTTTTTCAATAATAGTATTATCGTTATTAGTAAACTTCAGTTTTATTTAATATTGAATATGCTTTTGAAATAAAGATAATATATTAATATTCTAATGTTTCAATTGATTGAAATTTGACAACAAATTTACTAGATATTTTAGTTATCTCAACAATTATTTCATTGATATTATTTGACTATTGCCAATTTTCCTGATTTAATAACATTTTGAACCCACTATAAAAAGAATTTTAGTAAACTTATTCTTAGCTGAATACTTTCATTTTCAGAAATACTGTTTTATTTTTAACTGTTGCATCTTTTTTCTTCTTTTTTGTATTCTCAGATATGACATTCAATTTGTAAATTTTGGAAATGACTCAAATACTGAAATGTTTTTCAGTTATTTATTATCAGAAACTTGTAATCTGATTTTTTCTGCAGTTTTAGAAATTCAAAATTAATAACTTTCTGGAATATTATGAAACGATTGTATGTTATATAATTTGTAATGTTATTTCGAATTAATAATTCGTTTTGTGAACATTTTCGCTTTAATTATAATATCTAAGAATCGTATATAACACAAAATTCACTTATTTGAATAACATCGTTGACATTATTATATAGTACCTCTATTTGTAGCAAAAGCCTTTTTATAATCTGTATTTGAACGTTTGTATTTAACTTATACTATTTAGTTTGTATAAGATTTCATTTGATGCGTTATATGCAATATAATCACTTACAATATAATCCCTTGTACCATATTGTGAGTCTTTGTCTTATTTGTTACAACACACAGAAGTAATAGTAAGAAAGTAATTTTATATTTTGCCCGGGTAACAAACAATGATTTTAAGAAAATTCTTTTTTATTGCTTCTTATTTAGGCGAATAAATCTCATTTTTCGTAAATAAAGCAAAGCGCAAAATGACAAAATCAAGTAAATGAGAATAACAGATTAAATAGATCCTATTTTCTCATCATGTTTACATAGTCTGCAATTTGTAAGATAAGTTGCAGACGACACGCAACTGAAGAATTTGACATTCTTATTTACTGCTACACCTTACTGTCCACACTCAACCCAATGCTTGACGGTTAAAGCATTATCAATTAGCAAAATTGAGACTGGAAAGTGGCTGAGCGAAAAATGATCCCTTACACAATAAATACGAACACATTAAATACGAGATCAAAATTTGATGTTAGAAAAACTAATATGATTGAAAAACTAGTAGGACTAAGGTTTCTATGACTAGAGTTTGTTTCATATTGAAATAGTCGCAACTATAATAAAGATGTTAGTAGACTTATTACTATAATTATTTTCAATTTTAAGATTAGATTATGAAGTTTTACTAATAATTGAAGTGAATTGAAAAACATTTTGGTTAATAGGCATGTTAAGGTTTTCTTTAATACTTGGTCCTGTTGATGTTAAGTTTAGCTAACTTAGCTTAAGTATGTTTTTGCAATGACAGTAGTCCTAGATTATAAAACTAGCGTAAACTAGTAACTATAGTAATTATTTTAAATCCAGTCATATCCACAGTTACATGAACACTGATATACAATAAATTAAAATGATATGATATTACCAGTAGACTGCCAGTGCATCTATCGTCCATCTTACTGCTCTCATATACAAGCTGCCTCTCCTCACTTTCATATATTGACTTATTTCCTGCATTTCGTCTAAGTATTCAGAATGATAAAATGTAATAGTTACACAAAATACATCAGTACAATAGGTAAATAAAGTAGTAATTTATATTATATGAACTTTATATTATACGAACTTTAGCAATAATAATTAAGCGCACTGAATTAAGATCAAATTGATTCTTTTAATCTTTCAAGATTAAACTTCTAATTGAATATGAGTCTATATATACTTTATACGACAGTGGATTAAACCTAATTCGTTTTGTTATAAGAAACTGTTACAGTATACGTTAACACAGGATTTAATTAATAGTATTAATTCATTAGGCCAATAGGCTTATACAAATTAGCGGATGACTCTGGTTATCAGTTGAACCATAAAAGTTACAAAATGTTAATTTGTAACTCTGGATAATTAATTAAATATATTTGTAAATATTACTTCAGGTATGTGTTTTTTTTCAAATATCATCGAATAGTTATTAATTTAAATCTGTAATTTTATTAATTTATCATTTGTATACACTTGTGTACACAATTTTGGTCAACGTAAATTTTTTTAACTGTAGCCTAAATATATTATTATATGACTATAATCTAAATGTTATTTGCAATTAAATTTTAAATGATCATAGGCCTACTCATAAATCGCATATCTCATTTAGGGGAGAGGGTACGGGGGGGGGGCAGGGAGGGACATCCCCTTTAAATGTGAAATATCAAATATTTAAGTCAATGCATTTGATGGATTGCTGTATCTTTACTCGCCACTTTAGATCGACAGAAAACAGAAAATAAAAAATTGAAGACATTTATTTGAGAATTATAGTATCATAGATTTTAAACTAATTCATATTAAATGACAACAATAATAATAACCACACACGCATCTTGAATCATTATCTCATATATGTTAAATATGGAAATGAAAAATTCCGTCAAGCTTTGTCACACCTCCCCCCCCCCCATGAGCTGACATTTTTAATGACGGCATTGCTATTAATACACTTTAGGACTGACTACAAATTTTAACCGCTAATTTTCGTTAAAATACTCAGATTGTTTAAAATTAATTTTTCTCTAACTAAATTCACAACAACCCACGATATTAGTCTACTTCTTTCTTGATTCGTTTTTACTGAAAAATACTTATTTCTGATTTTTTTCAGTTTTTTACTGAAAAATACTTATTTTTCTTGATTTTTTTACTGAATAAAAGTTTGCAGTACACAGAGGAACGCGTCAGCCCACACGCGCTTGCCATTTTGATGAATGTAGGAGGGAATCTTTTATCAAATTGTCGTCGAGTTCTTTGAGACCATGATGGATGGTACACTCATCACACGGCTTACGAACACTGCATAATGCGACCGTGATTTCGATCAGTTTATCTTCGTATTTACACGATGAATATTTCTTTCATTCGTCCGTTTTGAATGAATTTTCGGTGCAAAACCGAAATATTCGGCCTACTTTCGATTTCTACTTTGTAGGTTCGGTAAATATTTGGCTTGTATAAATTGTCGATTAGGTTGAATGGTATTTTGTGATAAGTTTATTTGTTATAATTAGCACAGGTTATTGTGTAATATTTAGTGTAATAGTTAATCATTAGTTAAAGTTACATAAAAATGCAGTCGCTGTAACAATTTAACATATCTTCAAACATGCGTGCTGAATTATTTCATTTTGATTTTTAATTTTTATCACATTTGCGTAAAATATTCATAATTAGAGACTATTTATATATTACTTGTTTCCTTTATTAGTTGGCATACATAAAAAACTGCAGCTGCGTTTGCTTTACCACGTAAAATGCCGCATACGACGTTCCATATAATTTTATGACGTAACCGTACGAAAAGCGTATACGCATGAAACGTAAAGTATTAACGTTTTCATCGCTATACGGATAACCGTCTGAGCGTGCTCATTTTAGAACTGACTGCAATCCGATACCAGTCTATCGATGTTCGCGTTGATGACTTTATTAAGCGAAACCGTCGAAAACTGATTTAGTCTGCTTTCCCCTCTTATACTCTCTACCGATTTAGACTGGTTCCCTTCGTAAACCCTAAATCGATTTAGTTCGGTATAGTTCGGTACAGTCCTGTACTGAGATTTTCTCAAAAGATTTTTAGTCCTTGTCATGCTTGATGTTAAGAAAAAAAAATGTCCTTGCGATAACAGAAAATGTTCTTAGTTTTTAATTTTTTTTATGTGTTTGTGTTTTTATAAACGTGAAATACACTTAATTTTGTTCGTTCTAGAGTCTTGTTATAGTTTCATTACAGATTAAAATTTAGTGAAAAATATACAATATTTAATTCTGTATATTTTTCATTAAAGTAAATGGACGTAAGCTGATACTTAATGCACGTGTGATATTAATCTCAAATGAAGGAAACCATAACTAGAAAAGTGTTTTATCAATTATAATTATCATACTTTCGTTTGTAACACACAGCCACAACTCTGAATATTTTATAATTTGATTAAAATTTATTATTTCCATTCATACTAATTTACTCTTGTTGACAGACTGCAGTATATTTTCAATAAGTACAGAAAGGATACAGCGGCTGATCAATGAACACGCTAATCAAGAACATATTTCAAAAGTCATAATAGTTCGTCCTGTGCTCTGTCTTTCCCCTAGTTAATTGAATCTGCTTTATTTACATATTCTCCGTATATTTAACACTTAGAGACTGTATTTCAGTATTTTGCAGTGTGGGAGGGGAGGACACGCAAATTCCTCCCAATTCCCACCCAAATGACGTCCCTGCCTGTCCTTGCCTGCACGCATGTTCATTACAGATTTCGTTTTACAGGGAAGGGGCAAATGGCACCTCCCTGCCCGCCCCAAATATCGTCCCTGTCTGCACTATCCCGCTGCCTATTCCGCTCTCTCGTTCATTACAACCCGCATTAGCAGCTACTTCCTTTGCGCGATTTCAGCTGATTTACTCAGCTTCCGCTATCGTAGCAAAAACAATAAGATAGTGCAATAGAGTTTCTAAATGCATTTCCGGTCACGTGAAAGGGAAGGAGAAGGGATGGAAAAGGACGGATTGAGTTAAAATGGGATGATATATGTTTTCCGCTTGATCTTAGGTTAGGCTAGTGCATTGCTAAACTAATGATAATCTTATGACAATAAGATACAAATTTATTTTATTTTAAAAAATATTCTAAATATAGACCTAATGAGTAATATTAATGTTGTTATTTGTCATCATGATTTTTTTTGTCATCTTTACTGGTCACTAATGTATGATATCATAATGACATTGTGTTCAAAAGTCAAGAGATATCAGCGAAAAAACTTCAAATATTAATTGAACCAAACTCATTGTTTGAATTTATATACGAGTATCGTATATCAATATAAAACTACTTAAAAAATCTAATTTTATCGCGATATTCATTATATCAACACAGTGTTATATAAATCAATGATCATATTACACAATAATTAAACTGTGCCAAACAATATAGAACACTCTATTCAACAATAATTAAAATAAAATCACAATAATCGTACTCAGATTCTGAACCAGCTTCGGCTCTCGACTATCACGGCGCCATATATCGAAGCTATAAAATAAGAATTATCCTTCAGGGACAAACTGTGTGAGTGTATCGAGCGTGAAATGCGCTGAATGCCTGAGTAGCCCCGCGCGGTATCCGGTCAGCTTCCGTGGTTCCCGGTCCTTCCCGCCCGCGTGGTTCCCGGTCCTTCCCGCCCGCGTGGTTCCCGGTCCGTCCCGCCCGTGCGGTACCCGGTCAATCCCGTCCGGCTTTCAGTCGACGATCGACGGGAGACCGGTAATGTATAGACGCTTAACCGTACGTCAAGTTATGACTGGTTTTGTGTATTAGTTTCTATGTGATATAAAGATGAGACTGCTTAATCTCCGTAGACTTATTTCTTTCGGTTATAACTTAATGAGCCTCGTTGTTTCTTTGATTCGAGATTTTCACGGTGGATGGATTTGATGTAGAAATGTTTGGTTTAGAGTCGAGATCAATGCAGAAATAATTATAGTATGTCTTGCTCAGCTTTCTTTTACGAATAACGCTGTTATAGCATAGTAAAAACACAAAATGAATGGTTTTCTTCAGTTTTCTCAATATTTTTGCGAACTTGTTATTAGATCTTGCGAACAAGTTATTAAATCTTGTATTTATTATAAAGATGTTTTAGATAATTACACTAACTGATTCTAGCAACTAGGAAAACTTTATTAAGCAGGGTTGTCATTTAAAGTATTAGGCACATATATAGTTAATTTTCAAGTATAGGGAAAAAGCGAAAACAATGCTCCTTCTAACATCCCCCTCCCCAAAATAACTTCTCCGGTAGCTACATTTAAGTAATTTTGAATTATACTTAAAACGTTTCAAGAGATATTTATAGAGACTTCAAATATTTCATATTTCAATGCAGAGAAAAATATGAGCTATTTAAAATGATATTTAAAAGCAACAAGCACGAGTTTCTAGACAAGCTAAAAGCATCGTTCTTATGCCTTTTTACCATATGCTAATTATGCATGCGTTTTACCTCTTTGTTGCTTATTAATGATCATGCCACACACTGCCACAATCTGACACCATGTGGTTACGCCACTCTTTTCGCAACTTATCATTTTATAGATCTTAATAAGAGACAGAATAAATAAGCGTTTTTTTCGTAATCGAATCTTGAACGTCATTTTTCAATCGCCTTCGCTGATTCGCGAATTCAGAATTCTGTTATAAACGACAGAGTTTCAATTAATGTCGTAAAGTATTTGAGATTGACTTTAGCGCCGCTGTATGGAGAAGATTGAAGTCCTTTATGACTGCCTGTCTGTTCGTCTGTCCTGCCTGTCTGTTTGCCTGTCAGTCGGTAGGATTTTTCTTTTTTCTTTGAATTCTACAAACGATATCATCGTGAAAACGGCCCTAACAAAACGGCCCTGACTATTGATTGTAAAGTTACAATCAATAATCATCATCATCATCATTATCATCATCATCATATCACATAGCCCTTTAGGGCCGTAGCGCCCGCCCTCCACCTTTCACGATCAGATGCTCGAGACCAAGCCGTAGAGACTGGTACACCTATGTCAGTCTTTATCTGACCAACCCAGGAAGTACGGGGACGCCCACGCGGTCACTTCCAATCACTGGGTATACGAAAAAAGTTTCAGACCTGGAATAAAATAAAGAGTAGAATTGAGATTAAGATCTGGTTATGATTAAGATCTCTCAATTAGGGTTAAATCAATTGTCAGTTTGATTTATAACTAAAATGATTAATGCTTTCCTTGGTGATCCGTTGGGATAAGAAATTATCAGTTAATGTCATTAATTGATAAGTCTTATAACGACAGATAAAACTATACACAATACGCAACGAGTCTTGCATAAAAAATAATATATATTCAGAAACATCTTTCAGCGTCCTTTGAATCTCTCCGGCAGTATTTTGACAACATTTTCTTCCTTCCCCACTTTCTTATAATATTATCTACATTTTACGCTACTTTCATAATATCTCTCTCGTATAACTATTGATTTTCGTTTAGTCTTCTCGTCCAACCTCCTCGTCCCTCGCAGCAGATCCATTATCACCACTCCTTGGTCCCTCGTCCGGTCGAGCCGCTAAGTTCTGGTTGGCATTGATTGACTGGTAATCGAAGCTCTGATCGGATCAGTCATTGCATAGACTATGAACAAATATCAAGACGAAATCTCGCGTTGAAGGACGATGTGCGAGGACATCTTATTTAGGGTCGATCTTTGCTCCTGGTCGCTCTGTCGTTCAACCCTTGAGGGTCCTGGTTGGTCGCGAACTTGATCGATAAGCTATTCATTCGCTTCGCATTAAATCTGGATTTTATAGTTTGGGTATGATGTATCCACATGTTTCCGTTATAAAGATCATTATCACAACGTTGTAGTATTTAACTTAACTTAATGTAGTTAAATGTCTTTTATCTGCATTGTATAGCAAGCATTAAATAAAGCACATTGAAAATCTTGTTTCATGAAATGCAGATTTTCGCTCTTTCTACATTTACAGTATCTGTACATAGAATTAGAACTACAATTCTGTAAAACCATAAACATATATGCTAATTCTACCAGTGTGGATATGCAATGAAGTGTTGAATGGTAATCTCAATGGATGTTTTCGATATTGTCTTGACTGGCTGAAGTGTTAAAATATTCTTTCTATTGTATTATTGAGTCGAGTGATGATAGACAACAAGGCGACGGCTGCTTTAGTAAGTACTTCTTGCGCTTTATGCTACTCGTCTTGGTGGACCAGTGGCGTAAGCAAGGGGAGGGATTTTGAGGGTTATAACTCCCACATAACCCCCCCCCCTCCCCTCAATTAAAAGTAATTTTAGTAGATGTTGAAAGCGTTATTTTAATTGCTAACCCCCTTCCCTCCTTTTGACGATTTACTGATATCGTTTGCGTTTAATAATAAATGTATACACATGTGTAGTTGAAAGACTTATGTTTCATGTTTTTTAATGTTTTCCGGAGCAAAATGGAGACGAAAATGCTAAATAACATCAACACTTAAACTTTGGGAGGGTACCCCCCTTAGATCAATTTCTTGCTACTCCACTGGGGTGGACTGAGAGTTAGAACCAAGAGGATCGGGTTCCCCATAATTATTGTGAACATTTTGCATAACTAATTAATTAAATTTATTACAATTCATGATTAAGAAATATATTCAAACAGTAAAAAAATAACCATTTAAATTTTAAATAATCAATTTACAAACAAGAACTGTTTAACAACACAATTAAGTAGAAAAATACTTATTATAAACATTAAAAATAACATTTAATTTTAAATTGTAAATTGATTATTTAAATGACAATTCGTTTCCTGATTGGATATTTTTCTTAATCGTCAATTTTAGTAAATTAATTTAAATAATTAATAATTATTATTAGTTTTAAGCATTCAAGTTGCATGATAGATAAAATTATATTAAACATGATTAATGATAAAAATCATTCAATCCTGAAAGATAAATGACAGAGAGATCACCGGGATGATTTTTATTCACTCAATTTTTCAAATTGATCATTTCTAAAAATAATGTCATGTCTCCAGCAGCCGGCGTCTCAGCGATACAGTTGCAAGTAATTTCACACCTTTTTTTATGCGTGCGGACTAAAATACTAGTATATAGTAAAATATTATTGCGAGTAAAAAGCACGCATAGAAAGAGAATCGGACGAATGCTATTTTAGATGATTTGCTAGCGAATAAATATAGTTTTCTTTCAATTTAAAATATTACTAGATAGGATAAAATCTTGTTAAAACTAGAAAGCGATATTTACATTCGAAAGATTTGCGAATATAAAATTTCTCTCGTTGTTTTTGCTGATGTATGCATATTTGTACTTTGTATAAATAACTGTTTTATACTATATTATATATTTATTACTATATTATATATCCCGCATATTTAATTCGTTAAATTTCTATAATAATAAACATTTACAGTACATAGACATACCGATATATAGTATTTATTAAACTTTGTACACCTCCGTGAGAATTGAAACGTATAAACACAAAATTTGTAGTATACGTAGCATTTTATTGTCAATAAGGAAATTAATACAACATAAATAAAAAATGAAATGTTTGCATTATAAACAAGGTTGAAGATAGTACAGTTTATGTGTTTTCTTTTAACTGAATTTCTTAGATTTAAAATATAGAAATTTATAAATGTATCAGTTCGCCTACAATAGGATATTTGAGACTGTTATCTACAAATTATGTGCTCAGAACGGATATTGCAAAGAAGGGGAGCGCTGATCTGTGAAATCTTATTAATCCTGTCGTGAGATTGAATGTCTTCACAACTGCCTGGATCTCAGGAATAGAAAAGCTTATTGTAGGGCTACAGTTTACTTTTAGTTTGGTAGGATTTAAGTTAGATTATAATTTATTAATAACTTGCAGAGGCGGATTTGGAAGTTTTTATCAGGTAATCTAAAGCTGTCATCATTTTATGAGAGAGTGTTTTTTTACTAAATAAATAAAGAAAGAGAGAAAAAGAGAGAGGGAGATGGGGAGAGAGAGAGAGAGAGAGAAAGAGAGAGTGAGAACAAATAATGAAAGAGCAAACGATTGTACATGATCAATTTAAAGTCAGCTAATTCTCAGCTTTGCTTAAATTAAGCAGTCACTCGGGCGCCATCTGAGCGACATTTCTGAGAGAGTCGATATAAATAAATCTGCCACCTCGAAACCAAGCCACTTTTCCGGCATTCATCTCAGTTTTATTGGGCTCCAAATTGGCAGACATAAGTCTAGTTGCAGAGAGAGAGAGAGAGAGACGATATACTATGGGTTGATATTAAACTAAAGTTGAAAGGAAAAACGAATAAATTATAATTTGCTAAGTAATTAATCTGTTGAGAGTGACTTTATAAATACATGTAAAGTATATATATAATTTTGCAAGGTGTTGAAAATAAGTTAATACGTGTTTACATTATTCTCTTTAATATTGCTTTCTCATGCTTATATTCTGATTAGATTTCTATTTTCTAGTTATTATTCGTGAATTTAATAACTAAAAAATACAATAATTCTGTAACATTTGTTACAGAATTATTCATAATTTGACCTAAATTGAAATTGAAGACGTTAATTTGTGTTTAGATCGTATTTTGCTGTAGCCTACAGTCATTTACTATACAATATTCTATAGATTCTACAATCTTTTTAGATCATGTCTAATCTGAAATGATTGAAATTATAATCATATAATGCAGTATACACAACTAGTCTTCATTAAGAAAACGACAAAATTTTGTTGCAGTTTTTGTAACATCACAATATTTTAGCGTATCATATGAATCCAACTTAAGCTGCTTACAGCCTTTCTACTCTAGATACATCTATCACAAATGTGATATATATTTTAAGCTGATTAATATACAGTAATCGGAGACGCAGTCGCCTATAGGGTTACCTTATTACAATTCTGTGTCGCAACTTGGAATAATCTTCCAGCAGTCGTCTAGTTGAAAAAAAGAGTTATGACTTCTGAAAAATTGCAACGTTTATTTTTTCTTATTATATTTGAAAGTTACCTTTTAGATTATTTATTTATATTTTTCTGGATCTATTTTATATTCGTTGTTTTATCTTCTTATGCACTGTTTAATTTAATTATCGTAGACGTATAAGATGTCAATTTTAATCGATAGTATACTCTATGGAATATTCAGTTAAACTGTTTTTTATCTTAAATTGCAAATTTATACAAATTACAGCACAGAATCAATAAATAACGACATAACTCAATTAATCATGAAATGATATAACATACTTATAATTCTGTCCAACACGTTGCAGAATTTTAAGTTGTTATCATTAAGTTGTATCCCAGTTTGTTTAAAATAATTTCAATAGTCTGACAACATAAAAATTTAATACTGTAAATTGCTAGTGTTCTCTGAAACAAAGTGTCTTTTGTTTGCGTATATCAAATGTTGGCTCAATAAAAATGACCCAATACCCAACATATGACATCAGTACATTTTTGTCATAGACTCCCTGTTTATTAAGCTCAATGAATTTCAGTTGATCAAAGCTTTATTCGATTTTAATGTCATATTTCTGCAAAATAGACTAAAAAGCTACTACTTTATAACGAATCTATCACTCTTTTAAGATAAATTCATTCGAATGTTTAATCAAGCCGACATCATCCTCTTCAAAAGCTGCTTTTTTTCTTAAAACTTGTTTACATTTGTTACTCGAAAGACCAAGTCGGGATGTCCAGAATAATCTTGTTCGATTGTCATCGACATGCGCTCAATCTTCGGCCCCCGACGTCCGACATGTAGCATAGCCAAGGGAGTTTAGTATCCACCAAGGAGATGGGATTATGCGACTCGGTAACAAAGCAATGCTTCTCAGACTTGTATCTGTTCGTGGCAGAGCCGTTATTTATTCTCAGTCTGAGCATTACTTATTCAGTTTGCTTGCACGTAATGTTCGTAATTCAATAGAGAAATGATAAAAGTTTGTCGATTGTATGTTTTATTTAGAATTGTTGCATGAAACTGCAGATAAATTTGAATCAATATTTGGTCTTGCAAGATCATTAAATACCTGATAATAACTTGTTACGTAAAAATTTCAACTTTAATCATATCTTAGTTGATATACTTTAAGCACAGGCTAGGGGGTTGCGTGTCATTACAGAAACATTAGTCTCCTCTTTGTCCTTATAAACTATTATATGTCTGTTAAAAAATAGAGAATAAATTTTTCACAAATACTTCAATTAGGATTCTCAGCGGATGCGTATACATAAACGAAACAGAATTTTTAACAGTTCAAGATGTTGCATCGAAATGAGATTTATTTTCTGTATGTTGCGAGAAAGCAACGGAAAATTAAGTCGTTGTCTCTCTACGGGGAATTAAGCCAAGCCGTGACTCAACGCTGTGACGTTCATGCACTCTCTCAGCAAATTGTGATAATGCGGACATGAAATTCGTTGCTATTTTTATCCAATGAATTAAAAATGCCCCGCCTCCCCCCCAAAAAAAGAAATCACAATTAAGTCATTTTTAATCTAATAAATTATTAATATAACAAATATAATTTATAAGTTATCTTAAAACGCTTAACGTGCCTTATAGTTAACATTATCTTAGATATTAAATCGTTAACATTATCTTAGCTTTTAACCTTGCTTAAATATCTTTAAATTAGGAAAAAAATCATGTAGCTTTGGTTGACTATTTTAGATCATTGGTTGACCATTTTAGAGTAGTTTATTGTTTGCATGTTAGATATGAGCGACAGTATGAGTTAATTAGCTAGAGCATCCCTGGTAGAGAATGTTATAAGACATAAACATCAGAGCAGAGAAGCGTGCATCTCATTTGCAATACATCGTCATTATTGTCTGGCAGATGTACCAAGTCAATTATATGAGAATTAGTTAAATCAACAAATTAAATTCGCTTTTATAAAAGTTTGATATTTTGAGCATTTAAACGAAATAATATTGCACCACAGGAAAAGTTGTTTTAGATTTTGCATGTGGTTTAGTTTTGCTTTAATGGCTTTTTCTTATTGTTACAATCAATTGATAAGTTTTGTCTTATTGTTTATTTGTAGAGAGATGGTAATTTTGAAATAAATTTGCTATTCGTATGCAGAAAGTAAATTGTAAACATAGTTATGTTTTTTTTAATCACATTCTCATCAACTATCATTAATTTTGTACAGTAATTATTTGACATATTTATATTTGTAAAATAAATAAACATTCCAATTTTATTTAAAATTAAACAGATAGAAAATCTTTGATGATTACGAAAACAATCCTATTTGTAATATAGAAGCTAATTATACAACGTGTCGTGTTCGTAAAATGATCATTTATCCAATTATCTTTATAATATTCTTTCTTAATCTACTATAATACGAAGATTACAATAGAAAAAGATCGAAAAAAAATCAAATAAAGAGAAAAATAATCAGATTCAGTCATAAATACATACATATATTATTTACGTAGTTGTCATATTATATTCTTTATTGTGTCATATTTAATTTAGCAAAATATTGGTTTTTTGTCAAGATTTTGGAAATAAGTTATTATTTAGCTATGTATTGTCAGATTTATAATTTACTAATAAATAAAAGGTGTCTTTATAAAGATAAATCCAAAACCAGTAAGACTAAGCGACAGCACGTTTGCTTTTTTGTATAAAACCTGGATTTTTAAACTGACTTTCAAAGCTTAAAGAAGGTTTAATGTTGTATTTTTTCCAATTTCAAATTCCTCGTCATATATATAATTAGTTTATTGTTTTATAACCTTGTACATGATAACATATTCCATAAATGTTCTTGTACAAACTGTATAGATATAAAAAACTGAATATCATCACTCATTATAATCCTCTGTTGGCTGAAAACTATCCCCTAGTTTACCTTTTAACAATAATTGATCAATAGTTCTTTTCTATCAATCATTTTCAGCAAATTGTATAACTGCAAACATGTATGTGATCATATTATGTAAGATTATGCACAATTGGAGCGAGTCGAGATGCTGTCCCAGAAGTATTATAAAAACAGATCCAATTATTGTAGGTGTTGAGCCATTTTTATGCATAACGTTAGGTCATTGAATCAGAATGAATTTGGCGCCTATAACAGAAAATTACAACGAAGTAGAAATAATTAAAATGTCGCAAATTTGATCAAATATAATGTAAGATACGCATGCCCTTTTTGCGATTGATTCATTATTCGTATTACATATTATATTACTTGTATTGAAGATTACAGTGACCTAATTATCATTACATAATCAATTGTAATTCAAACACAAACATAAGATGCATGCGTGAATGAATCTTTTGCCATTACATAGTCTTATATTATTATTTTCTTCCTCTAAAGTTGTTTTTCATTCAAAAAGGGAAAAAATTACGATGACGTTGAAATGTTCAGTTCACTGTTCATCTATTTTAAGCTGAAAAAAGTTAACATTTTAATATTGTGATTTTGAGTATGTTGCTAATAAAATAGAAATAAAAGTATTTATTCATTCACATGCCGTATTTGTATAACATACAGACGAAGCGTTCCATTTAGATTGCAGAATATATTTCGCAGGTCAGCACATTGGGGACTGAGTCTAGTGACAGAAAACTGCACAAGCGACGAGTGTGAGCCAGAATTCTATGATTAGAATAGTCGCTTGTTAATGAGGTTACTCTAAATTCCGCATCTTTTTGGATAGACCAGTGTCTAGTTGCTAATTTAGTGGAAAGAGGAGGTGGGGCGATAACACCCCCTTTAGTTTTAGATTAATTTAGAGTGATAATTTTGATATTTATATCATGTCTCCGACAATTTCGATAACTAGTGCTGGCTGTCATGTGTTTTGCTTTTTATAACTAATAAAATATTTAATGATACATTTTGTTGCAGTCAAATTAGGATAATTAATAAACTGTTCATATTATGCAAAAAATATTAGATGCAATTTTTATTCGTAAATATTATGATTTTTAGATCTAAAGTTAGATCAGATGCAATTATGTGTTTTAATGCAGCAAAAGGAGCCTACAAAGTTGAGACCTCTTTGTACTTTCAGGTTACTTCATTTCAGGTTACGGCCATTTGTTAATAATATCCTCGTTGGAGCTATGAAAATGATTCAGATAAATAAGATATTAAAATACAGTGGCAGATATACAGAAACGAGGAAAAACTTATTCGTGTGTTGCTTAATGTAACATCAGCCATAAAAGTCTCTTTAGTGACGTATTATTAACCGGATATGCAGAAATCAAGTGATGAAAGCATTTGATATGTAGAACAGAGCTCTAAATAATTTAAAAATAGATTCAGAGAGAGTATTTATGTAGAGGGTGGGAGGGAGTAGAATACTGAAACAGAGAACAAGAGCACATAGTGATTTATGAATGAGATATTATTATATCTCAGTTTATGATATGATAGAGAAGCATTGAGCATTCACCCATCGTCCTAGAAAGTCTTATTGTCTTTATTTTAGTAGATCTCTATAGGGCCTACAGTAAGTAATGTTTTTTTCAGTTTTTATTCGTTCTAAGACCTAGAAGCCTGAAAAGAGAGATAAAGAGTATAGACCCATATACTAAATCAAATGTTTGCCGATTAAACAAGCAAGAATTTTCTACTTTTAGAATTTCGTTGACTTCAAAGCTGTAGTCACATAGTGTAATGTGTAGGCTTAAAAGTTACAACAACCTTGCAAAATCACTACGATATTTTCGCCGTAACGTAACGAAAGAATTCCGTTATACGTATATATATATTATGTTACGAATAGCCATTAGCTGTATTAATAGTAACACAATTATTACGAGTCATTTAAAATATAGGTTCATTAAGTAGCAAATCTAGCGTATACAAATATTTATTAATCTTCTACGAATAAAAAAGTAAATGAGCTTCCACCAGTTCAAAAATCCAGGTTTTACATGTCATATTATCATATTCAGATATAGAAAAGAAATATACAAAAATACTGGTTTTCATTACAAAATATTCGTTATCTATAGATTTTAAACAAATCTACTTTCCTGTTTATAAACTTTACAGTAAACTTAAACACTTTTTATATTTTAAATTTTTGTAAAGTTAATCTTATACGAATACTACCACTACAAGATTATTTTATTTTTACAGTCCAAACGCTGTTATTATTCGACCATCAAATTGAAAAGAGCTGGCGATAAAAAGTCTTCGTTCCGTCGCGTCGCGTCCCGCCGCCGCCGTCGTCGTCGCTCAAGACCGCGGGACGGACTCGCTCTCTCGCCACCTGGGATCCACGCTTCGATGTCCGTTGTATTTTTGTATTTATGAGAATGACGTTGAGATCCGCGAGTAGGGGAGTTGGGATCTGATCGTGCATGAAGGCCGCGAGGTGGGGTGCGGTGCGGCGCGGCGAATGCTGATAGAGTATTCGGTTTGCCGCAGGCGGTGAAAATAGAAATTGGATTGAAGGTAAGATGCTTTTCTATGGTATCTTTACAACGTTGCTTATAACAGGATAAAAAATTGCCTATTTATTTTATGACGTTATTGAAAACGTGCAAAAGAAATATTGTTCGATTGAATCATTGATTTTTTTACTGATTCAGATGTAGGGGTAGATGGAATTGTCAAATATTCATAGAAATATTTTAAAAAATTAAAATTTGCGGCAAAATTTATATTGGCACTCTCATTTCGACATTTTCATGAATTTCTTCTATGAATCAAGAATTGATAAATAGTTATTTTCATGGATATTCTATTGACAGCAGATTATAATGATATAATTCTTGTCATCATATGCTTTTGAGTTATTGATTCAGTATTTTACGATGTATAAACTTTAACGTTATTTTCGTGCCGAATTCAGTGTCCTAGCGCTTTTACTGATGCTATGAATTATTGTCACGTCTTGAGCTCAACGGTGGATCAAAATTTCGCCTTTAGTGAGCTTGGTTTTGAAGTAACGATATATTATAAATATGACTATACCGTTTTAAGTCACTGTATAATTTATATAGATGATAAAACATCATATATTGAAATGAGAGACAAAACACTGAAAACAGTCACAATCTTAACAATGAATCATTTATCGATGATTGCAATCTTTCACATTTAAAGAAACGTTTGACCATAAGATATTTAAATCAACTAATTCATTGACAATTTGTTTAATTCATTTATTTTTCATTTATACATTTTTTGAAAGTTATCTGTCACTGATTATTTTATACTTTTATATAAACGAGCATTTTCATACATAATCTCCTAATATTGCATTTTGAAAACAGATTATATCATTCCCATTCATCCATCCATCCATTTCTATATTGTTTCATCCACCTTCATCCATTTCTATATTCTATCATCCCTCACTATCTCCATCTAACCCAAAATTCATTTATCATCCCTTCATCCCTATAAACATCATAATATTTTTTCATCATAGCATCCTTATCATATCTAAAAAAATCAAGATCTACCTATTACACACTCTCACACATATTGATGCTCACAGATAGCTGAATCAATGCACGCTGAATTTCAGTTCAATGACGTGGAATAAAACATGATCACGCTGAAGATTGTGATTTATTATACGCGACAGGACCCCGGAGACTTTTAGGCAGTGAGGGGTGCTTGGAGGGGGGAGGGTAACTTCTCGGATTAACTAGGCACATGTTTTTATCGTGGTCCCTGGTGTCCAGGGTGTAATTAAGCAACGATGAAAGATTTAATTTGATATATTGTTCCTGAGATTATTGGGTTACTTTTATAACTATTATAGACTGCATAAAAGGGGTGTATATTTACGCACTAGTGTTGTCCTGCTTTGTTTTCAAGATAATGTTAATTTCGTGTTAGTGCAGCTTAAATAGAATTAGGGTTTGTGACTTTAAAATTTCACGCTGATTAAATTAAAATTTAATGGTAATTATATAATAAATGGTTAATTTTCTTATTTGTAAGAAATATTTGACTATGCAATTTTATTTGTTATTTTGATAATCATTTTTCTATTTTGCATCGTGTTTTTAAAGCTAAATTTCATTTTGTCATCTTAGTCTAATGACACGATTTAAAATCAGACAATAACAATAAACTTGTTTATTTTAAGTACTCCTATTGATTACCTTGTATTATTTTATACAAATATCAATTATGAAAAATTCGGTTACAATTTATAACGCTACAATTTTTATTAACGATTATTTACATAAAGTATATTATTACAATATTTCACTTCCTTTAGTTGACGGGGGCATGACACGACCCTGAACCCCGTCAATCTGTCGATCTTCTCGTCTCTGTCTGTTTGTATGCGCGTCTGTATGCGTGCCTATCTTAGTGTGTGTACGTGCATAATATTATGTGTGTTTATATTATGTGTGTTTATGTGTGTGGTTATGTACATGTGTGCCAATGTGTGAATGTATGTGTGCGTGTGTGTGTGTGTGTGTGTGTGTGTGTGTTTGCGTATGTGTCTGTGCGTGTTTGTGCGCGCGTATGTGTCTGACTGAGAGGATGATTTTTCAGCTGACCGTATCTATACGCGTTCGTCGATCGTCGCTGATTGATTTCTCAGGCTGTCGCAAGAGGTCGTCGCGATGGATCGATCGCTTCATGAGGCGTCGATTGCTTTCACTCACTTCTCTCTCTCTCTCTCTCTCTCGCTCTCTCTCTCTCTCTCTCTCTCTCTCTCTCTCTCGCTCTCTCTCTCTCTCTCTCTCTCTCTCTCTTTCTCTCTCTCTCTCTCACTCATATTTAGTCATTCATTCATAGTATCTCACTCTTCCGCACGCTTCACTCATTAGCAAGGGCGTTAATTCGCACTGCGGTATTTTACCGCACTGTACAAATTAATATTTGATGCTTATTCTCATACTTCACTAATTTAAGTTTACGCAGTTAATTACTGGATTTCAATATGACAATATCCGGTTTTGTTAAATCAAGATTATTCGCAAATCTGTTAAATTTTCAAAACATCTCGCTAATTCACTGATGTACTACTATTACAATTATCGCTGAAGAGTCAGGATCGTTCATCATTGTTGCAGAATTTATTGCAGTCATCCGACGAGAAAGCAATTTTGCATGATAGACTAATGATTCCCAAGAGTAGGGGAAGATTAGAGGACGGATTAAGGGTCCCTACTGATGATGATATTTCTCTTTTAAAAATCACGACTTGGTCTTTTGATAATTAATCATTTGTGAGAAAATTGTTACTGCGGAGTTGTCATTTCAAACTGACGTTGAAATAGTTTTATTCTGTTTACTGGCTTTGATGATTAATATAGTAATAATATTATATATCTAGTAATCATATTATATATCTAATATTATATATAGTAATAATATTATATATCTAATATAGTAATAATATATATATGTTAGTTTAATATAATAATATTATATATCTTTATTCGACATCAAAGACAGAAATATATTATCGACGTTTACAAAGTTTGAAGTAGGCAGTTACATTATAGGCGTAATTCTGTCCCCTCATTTGTTGCACAGTTTAGCATTCAGTGTTTTAGTATACTATAATAAAAAATGTGACAGTAATACATTAATATCAATAATAATAATATTAATAATTGAGTTAGAACGAGAATAAGTTAGAATTTATGTTACAATATGATAATTAAATAAAACTGAAAGTTGTATTTTTCAAACAAACAGAAATCGTAAAATAACTACATTTTAGATAAGGCACTCTATTTTCACTCGCACTCATTTCAATATCACTACATTTTGCTACTGAGTATCATCAAATGCCCTTTATATCTTTCACTATAGGCCTATATTTAAAAATGTGCATTTTACTACCTTCAATGTTTTGTAATTATTAGGCCAACTAATAGGCCGACTCATTTTAAACGTGAAGCCTTAGTATTTAAAAAATAATTTTGCTTTCTTTCATGACAAAATAAAGATATATTTATAACGTGAGGCCCAACTATTTTAAAATAATCGCATTAAATTTTAAAGTCTGTCCCAAAAGCGTATGATGCAATTATTTCTGTATTTTCTGATTACAATCCTAGTCGCGACACATTGAGCCAACATTCCCTTCTCTTTCAACCCAACCTCCGCAATGTCACGTCGCTATCTGACGGTTATCGGCAAAAAACTGCGAATTTTACTGCAAGACGTGTCACATCATTTGAGCTTTCCACTGTTTTATGATCACAAGTTTCATGGTCATGTAAGCGATGCTGTAAGAAAAAGCGATTGGCATAGATTACAAGCGGCATGGGGAGAAAATGATGAAATATTAAACAGCTTTGTTTTGGCTGGTTAGAATGTGGGACTGATGAAATAATATTGCAACTAGCTGGATTGTAATATTAAAATTCATTTCATGGTCTTTTGCGCTTTCGGAAGTCATGTTCAATCTTGATTTTCAACGATTAAACTAATATTACAACTATTCGATACTTTGAAATGATCACAACAAATTTGCACGTTGTTTTGCAACATTATATCTAGTTGTGCCACTGTGTTTGAGTTTTCCTGTAGAAATGGTATATACATGTAATCATTAAATAATATTGACAAAGCGATTAAATTGAAAAAAAATCAAGTTATAAAATAAATAAACTTACTAGGATGAAACGTAAAAGTTATTCAAGACAGCAGATGAACTGATGAACAAATGGAGAGATACGACTATAATAAGAAGCCTCTCTTTAGAAAGGAAACTGCAGGTTTCAAAGTATAATTTAGTAATTAGTAAAAAGTGACTTAAGAAAAGATTCAACAATCACAGACAATTATAGATATTTTCAAGTATATATATGCAAAAAGATAAAGCCCTGCATTATGTAATATCAATGTTAATCAACTATGATAATATTTGACATACAAGGACATTCTCCATAAAAAAATATAATTGTTTTGTCATTTAAACCACCTTGTTGCTCATTTCGTTAATGGACTGTTTTTTCCCTTTACAAGCAAATAACTCGATAAAATATTATGGAAAACTAGTTCTTAATCTGCAGTAATATGTGAATTATTTTGTTAACAAGGGGGGGGGGAAAGGTCGAGTTAAGATCAACGTTTGCCCTTTAAATATTTTTTAAACTAATAATGCCAACCTCTCTTGACGCTAATATTTCTACTTTTGAGAAGTCAAATTATCTTCAGCCAAAGAAAGATTTTATGTGCAAAAGTCATAAATGCGTATCACGGTGTAGAATATAAGATTATAGCCGAATATTTCGGTGTTTAATAGATGCTTATTTTTGTATAGAATATAGCAACATATTGCGGTGTTTATTTCTAGAAAGAAACTATTGATGACTCTCGACAATCTGGCTTCTGACTCTTGGGACATAGTAAAAATTAAGTGACATTAGAAATTTCTTAAAATAGTCTCACAATACCATAAAATTTTACTTTTTGTATAATTATTTTTTCACTATTGTGTTCATAATATTTATCTCTTTGATAATAAATACACGTTTTCAATTCATTGACTATGATATTCCAATTGTAAATTTCCAAACGATATTATGCCGCATAACTGTATGAGTAAAAGTGTCGATCTATGGTTAAGTGTAACTATTAATCTGTCTAGTAACCTGTCCGTAAATTTTGCTGTTACTTAATGTCATATCATTACAAAACGGGCAATTTAGTGACGTTTCGTATTTCGACACGTCACTAAAAACTCTTAATTCTGTTCGTTAAATAATACATTGGTCTTTTTAGAATAACAGTGACACTGCGCATAATATTTGAATAGATTTTTATTCCCAAATGGACAACTGATCAGGGATGTTTGCCATCTCTCTCCTCTGTTCATTCAGAATGCCGGTGGATCAATTAACTTAGTGATTTTTTTACAGTTGACAAGTGGATGACAATCCGTTGAATGTGATACAGATGAGTTGGACTAATATCTGTAGTGGATGTGATTTTTGGCTATGGATCATCACATACCTTTGGCTTATTTCCAATCAACACGCACTTGATGCAAGTATGTACATCAATCTATTCTACGTTAATATATTTCTATGAGCTTGTTTATTGTTGTTTATTTTTGTTCTCGTCTGTGCATTAGATCCATGAATCTTTCTCAATGCAACGTGTCTTTAGTAACGCTTAAAAATAACGTTTAAAATAAACTTTCAGAAATAAACTTTCAGCCATTTTCTTTCTCAAAATCGCATAGTGTATCGGCCTGTTTATAAAAGCAAATTAATTCTTTCATTTAAGTAGAGCTAGTAAACATTATTTCATTGATCGTAAGCATAAAAATTTCTTATTTTTACATTTTATTGGATTAATTGATTGCTGCATCTAATTTATACGTTATGATACACATTTATATTTTTTGTTCTGTAAATTTTTGTTTTCCGTCTACATGCAAATAAAACATTTATATATTCTGGAATGTCCTTGTTCGTCTTACTATAAAAATAATAAATTGTCACTTATTGAAAAAACTAGAAATTTATTTTCTAAACTCAAATGCAACGTTAACAAAACCACTCACTGTAGGGGCCAAATATCTATTTTTGTGCTGTAACATCATTTTTTGGCCTCAGACATATGATGATATGTTTAACGTGAAACGTTGTAATTTGCAGCGCATAAAATTCACAACTTATGGACCTACTTGGTGGTAATTTTGATCGATAGCTCAGTCGGATGATCCTTGCGTAATACTTGCCAGATGCCAAGGTTCAATGCCTTTATTTTGGTTAAAACTGGAAAGAAATATGTTGCCATGTTTGCTTGACTTCGCGAAATCGAAAAAAAATTATAATAGAAACTGTATATCGCTAAATATTTCATCAGCTCAAAATTGATATTTAGTGATACGGAGTGAAGTTTTAGGAATACGCAAAACTCAAGTAATGAGAATGCATTGCTCTTGACACACTGACATAAATATTTTTCCTTTGGGAATGACAGAACAAGCATATATATATATATAAAGATTTAATCGGTTAAGGCTTTCAAAGGGAAGCAAAAAGGTATAATAGAGAAGAAGCAGAAACAACAGCACTTACGATTCAAAACATGATATATTAACTGGAATTTTAGTATTAATAAGGCTAATTATATTTTTCATAATAACGTTGTTTTCGAATTGGCTCATAAAACAATTAATTATAATAAATTATAATAAAGGATTTACATTTTGGCAGAGCTTAACTTTGTGCATTATCAAATTATTTCTATTTAGTATTGCCCTTGATCTTATTTTTCTGTGATATCTGACAACAGCAATGCCTAAAGAAGCTTCTCTCTCTCTTTCTCTCTCTCTCTCTCTCTC
>JAQIXG010001090.1:0-24527 GCA_034700105.1 Oconnorella tubifera | reverse complement strand
TGCATAAAAAAGGATAAAACTTTAATAAATGTTAATATATTATAATAAATAATAATTCACTAATTATAAAGAAGCTCTTACAAATGTTTCTTGTTGAAAATCGCTTACACATGTGTAAATCATCGTCACATGTTATTACTATCAGCTTCGATTGATCCTATGTTAAATAAACACATCTTTAAACTACACCGTCATTTTATTATATATGCTAAAAACAATCAAAGAATTTGATATGAAAAATCAAAAATGTTATTTCATTTCAAATTAAATGCTTTCCGAATACCAAAACTTAATTTGAATAAGAAGCAAATAGCATTATTAGAGCTTAACTGTCAAGGCTCGTTAGAGAAGTGGTTAGAGCGCTGGATTCGAACACGATGGGTCCAGGTTCAAATCTCGGATAGCTCATTATTTCTCTAACCTGCTGCACCCTTTAGTAAGACACTTAAATTGACAGCTACGTCTGAGACATTGTTCATATACTACGGTAACCCAGACATTAAAATTAACTTGATGCACCCTTTAGTAAGACGCTGAAATTGACAGCTACGTCTGAGACATCATTCATATAATACAATAATCCAGACTTAACTTTTTAACTTAACGTAAAGTTATTAATTCACCTCTACTGTTACATTAAAGTTTAGTTCTTGTAGCAAGAATAAATATGATTATTGCCAGTGTAAAATATAATACGATTATTGATTGTGTACTTCGTAATAAAGACATAATATAAGAATTGATAAGTCAAGAAAGCCGCACACCTTATCATTAACTATTTGTCGTAGTGCATTTTCATCAGGACTTGATTCAATGACGCTCCCTCCTGCGCTGTCTATAACGTCACTCAGCACTGAAATGCTAGGTACGACATTAGGCGTGATGACGAATGAATATTCCTGAGAGAAACAAAAGTTATTTTTTAAGTTTTTACCTCTGAAAGTTTAAATAAAATTCTTAATCCATCTGTCTGTTCATCTATGTTTGTCTGTCCATCTGTCTGTCTGTCAAACTGTCTCTTTATCCATCTATGCTTCTGTCTGTCCATCCATCTGTCTGTCTGTACATCTGTCTATTTATCCATCAATGTTTCTGACTATCCATACTGTCTATTTATCTGTCAGTCTGTCCACCTAGCTGTTTGCAAAATAAATCACAGTTACTAGCATCTCTATAGTTTTAAATAATATTATTTTTCTAATCTTCCAATATCTACTTTCATCACAACTTTTGATCTCAATTAGTAATCTTTGATCAAAGTTTTGATCTCATGGGATGATTCTTTAGTCTCGTAATAACTTACATAAATTATAAATTTGAGATTAAAATTTTAAATTTTAAAACAAAATGAAAGAATTTAATCGTAAAGTAAATCTCACAGAAAAAAGTTTTCTATCTCTAGCTCGCGCATGAGAATCAATCAGTTTGAAATCGAATAATTTTTCTGATTTTTCATCTTCAATAGGAAATGAAGCTTCATCTATAGAAACACAATAATAAATTTGGAATCGCAAATTTATAAACCTATGCTTATTTGCTAATTAACAAATATTTAATGTATCTATATATTATAAAGTCAGCAATTTGTTTTAAAGTATTTAATTAATCAAAAATTCCACAAAATTACGCAATTTTGAAACTAACAAACCTGCAAATCTACCGATCCTAGCTGATTCTACAATCCAATCTGATCTCACAACGTGTTTAGCGACATTAAACGCTATTAGATATTTAACAGTGCGCGCTATTGTGTTTGCAACAAGATGGGTGCAACAGCGGGGGTTGTCTGCTAACCGACCGCCTAATTTTTCTACTTCCTGTCACAGTAGAAACGCTTAATTTTTTACAAATAATTAGAATTTCGAATAAATTTAGAATTTAGAATAAATAATTAGAATTTTGGACTCTGTGAATTCAAACAACGATAATTATTGAATAGAACAATTAGATAAAATTTAAATTGATAATTTAAAAATTAATTAAAATAGCAAAATTTAATTAATAGAATGTTTAATGTACTATTTATTTGACAAAACAACTGCAAATGTGTACATAAATATGCTCTGTATTTATACTTCAATGTTTACTCAAATATTTGACATTGCTTATGTTTAAATGAATACTTTACATTAATGTAATTAATAAAACAATATATATACGAAACAAAATCTTATAGAAGCAATTAATTGACAGCCTTAGATTACGTATAGTAAGTAATATATAAAACAAAACGAATCACTATGCTATATACAGCACTCAACTGAAAGCATTATATCATATATAAAAAGTAATACAAAATAAATATACACTATTTAACGCAATATATTAAACACGCAATTAAAAACAAAATGCAAATAACTGTACATTTAAAAAAGAAAAACAACCGACCTTTGATAAAGCCACTGATTTCCCTCTTGGTAAACCAGTTATAAGAATTACCGGAGAATTTTCTGTCATTAGCTCAACGTCATTATCATAAACTCCAAACTCTAATCTAAAAATTGTTGAGTAAAAAACTATATGATATAAAAATATCATAATAGGTGTCGTATCAAATATAACAATATTTTTGCTCGGAAAACTCTATTTTAAACTTTACACAAATTCGTAATTTAATCAAATAAATTTATTCAATAACAAAGATGAATAAAAGTACACAACGAAATAAAACAATATAACGAAATAACGTCAATAAAATTATTAATTTAAAACGCAACCAACCGTCTTCTTTTTTCTGAGGTTTTTAATGACCCGTCAATTTCATGACGTTTTTCTGGAGATGTTTTTGTTCTATCGCAATTAATCGACTTTAAAGCCAAAGATTTGCGCTCTTGTGACGACTGAAACTTCTGAAAAATACAGAGATTTTGATTCTTAAATTAAATATATAAATTTTGATTCTCTTTTGTGTATTTTATACAACTACGGATTAATTTATTTACATTTATTATTACATCAGTTCTCTCATACATATTACATATATGTAATATTACATATATGTAATATTACATATATGTAATATTATATATGGAATATTATACATATGTCATTTGACATATATCTAATAGCATCCTAAAGTAATTCAATAAAAAGAAATAATTATAGATTCTACATTACATAAAGACAATTTAAAATACAGTAATTTCGAAAATATACTTTTAAATGTTAAACAAATCGATTCAACAAAGAAAACAAACAAGATCTACCTTCCATGATTCTTCAGAAATATGAACCGGAACTTTCCAACTTTCTGTAATACAGAATACGACAAAACTATTACTATATTTTAAATCAATTTACTTGTATTATTAAATATTACTTTGTTTAAGGCCAAAGCTCGTTAGAGAAGTGGTTAGAGCGCTGGAATCGGACGAGACAGAGCCAGGTTCGAATCTCGGAATGCTAACTATTTCTTTAACTTGCTTTCATCTTTAAAAAGGTACAGTGTCATAAAAACATGCAAAACTGTCATAATATTTAGTGTGTCATATTAAAACAAGATCAATAGTCACAATATTACAGTATCCTATTAAAATATTATCACATTTATGATAATTTTACGATACTCTTATGATATTTTTCTGATACTGTTATAATACTTTCACGATACTTTAATGTTACTTTTCAGTACTTTTACGATACTCTTACGATACTTTTATGATAATTTTATAATACTTCTGATATGTTTACGATACTTTTATAATACTTTTATAATACTTATGATACTTTTCTGATACTTCTATGATACTAAAGACAGAACTTTACCGAGTAAATGTAAAACGCGCGTTTGATCAATTCTAAAAGGATCATTCTGGAAAGTTTTATATCGCTGATCGATTGGTATTTTCAACGCGTCGTTATTACCGAGAACCAAGTCATTCAACCAACCCAGACCAACTATAGGAATATTTCTCTCCAATGCTAGCTGGTATTTTGTACCACCGGGACTAAAACAACAATGATAACTAAATGCGCCTTACTAAAGGGTGCAACAAATTAAGTTTAACATATGGATTACTGATTTATATGAATGATATCTCATATGTAGATGTCACTTTAAGCATCTTACTAAAAGGGTGCAGCAAGTTTAACGCCTGAATTACTGCATTATATGAACAATATCTCGGATATAACCATCAATTTAAGCGTCTTACTAAAGGGTGCAACAAGTTTAATACCTGGATTACCGTATTATGCAAACAATGTTTCAGACGTTTAAGCGTCTTACTACAAGATGAATCAAATTACCTTTTTTAATTTTTAAACTTTACTTTGCAAACTACAAAAATCGCACAAAATACTAATAATTTATTGTTCACAATCACCCAAAAGTAGTTATTAAAAACCTATTTGTTTCAATCGATGAGTATTCAATGTTTTTCATTACTATTAATAAATAGTAATGAACTAGTAATTACATATAATTAAATATAACATAATTACAATAAAAATAAACTAATCATTACTATTAATAAAGAAGCTTAAGAATGTACCACTTAGCAACCAGTATTGAATGATCGGTAGTCAAGTAGCTCGTATAATGCGCTCCGATAATAAGTATCATTGTTCTCACTCTTGTTCTGTCTTCTCCTTCAAAGTTTGTGACGCAAATTGTCTGATAATAAAAAGAGGATTAGTTGAACATATCGGACAGTTTCCAAAGACAGTTTTTAATCTTTTAATATTCTGTCAACTGAATGTTTACTCGCAATACTTGTCGATACTATTGTTAAAATAGCGCAAACAAATTGCCCCGACTGCTAATTCTAAGTGTTAGAGTTGGGGTTAGGATTCGGGTAAGGATTGAAGTTAGGGTTAGTGCCAGGGTTAGGGTTAAGTTCAGAGTTAGTCAGGATTAGGGCTATTAAATAATTGGACGGGGCAATTTTGTCGGGTTAATGTATTTTGGGTCGTTTTGTCAGGTTTCAACTGTCTTTAACTGTTTTTGTACTATCGTTTAATTATTTATTTAATAAATGAAATTTATTAATAAAAATTAATAAATTAGTTATTAGTTGAATAAACTCTCTCAAAATTTCAAACTAATCTTTTGTATTCCAAGTTGATACAAAATCGCGCACAGTTAGATACAAAACTGAAATCAACTTGCCTGATTAATACAAGGCTTTGTCTTAAAAACATATGGAAAATGTAGAGCGGTGCATGGAGGCATGAGTTTCTTATTTAGCAGACAATCACTGAGCCAATGAGCCGTTATAAGCCGTTTGCCATCCTTCAAGGCCTTGAAAAATACGTAAAAATATACGCAAATTACATAACAAATGTACTTTGTAGTGTAGTGTCAATTTTGATTTACACTACAAATTATGTAAAAATACAAAAAAAGTATATACAGGGTGCGCCAAAAAATAGCCACTTTTCGATAACTAAAACAAAAATAATATTTTTCTCCAAATGTTGAGAATTTGTAGATTAAGCAATTTGACATTAACCAAATTTCACTTTGATATCTCAAACGAGTTGAGATGCAAGTAAACAGTAAAGTGACATTGTCCCTTGACGGTTAAACCGACATTAAACTTTTATCTTTTATTTTTTTTTATTTTTAAAGAGTAAGCGAAGTAGATGAATAAGAAAAAGTACAAAATAAACGCGAAATACTTTTTGAAACAAACCGCTGCGTTGGTTCTCACACAGCACGTGACTCACACGACTCGAGTACGAGTCATCAACTTGACCTCCGTGCTCACAGATGACCTTGAAGTATCGAAAAACATTGATTTAGCGAAATATAGATAAATTAGAATGAAATCGATAAAGACGAAATAGTACGATGTATTCGATATTCTAAATTCTAATTAATTACAGGACAAAACAGTACTAATGATATGATACCAGATAAAAAAAGTATAAGATCAAGAATTAAGGTTAGGGTTCAACTTAAATATTAATAACAAGAACATGATACAAGAATAAAGAAATTATAAACATGTATACAAGTAAGTATATTTTATACTGTATTATATCCTGTAATTGTCCTAGTACCCCAACATGACAGTGTTAGAATAGAACATAGACAGAGGTTCAAATCCATGAAGTCGCAGTATTTCACTGACTCGCTGCACACTTTAGTAAGGCACTTAAATCAATAGCCACATTTGAAGCATCGTTTTCAAACAGTAATCATACAGAACTAAAATTTATCATTTCAATTTTTCACATTGCTGTACTCGATAAAAATTTAAACTTTAACTTAAAATAAATGATAAAATTTAATTTAATACTCGATGGTTATTGAAAAATAAAATTATAAATCAAACAGCAGACCTGTTTCCAAGTTTCTAAAAAAGCTGAACTTAGAGTTTTCTGATAATCAACAATATGAAATACACATCCGAGTAAACAAATGTCATTCGGAACTGAAACAATTTTAATAAAATATAAACAAGAAATAAATTATAAATACAAAAAATGGTAATAATAAATAATTGACTAAATTAAAGTAAAAAACTGTGATCAGACAAATCGTTCTAAGGGTAAGGGTTAAAGAGTTAAGGTTAAGATTAGGTTTGAAGTTACTGTTAAGATTAGGTTTGAAGTTAGGGTTAAGTTTAGGGTTGGTTTGAGTTGTGGTTACTAAATGAATTGACAGGGCCAATTTGTTGGGTTAATGTATTCGGGGTCGATATGTCGGAATACCAAGTCAAGTTTACAAGTTCTCTAACTTCAATAGTTATAACAAAACGTCACATCAGCACAAAAAAATATTCGCATCCGGTGATACAATGATCATAAATTACATAACATATATATGAGACGAATACTACAAACAATATCAGACAAATTCAAAAATGACATCTATGATTAATTTGATAAACGTCACATCAACATAAGTCATTAGAATAAACTGTTTGTGTAATATTCAAAAATAATAAATATAATAATATAGATATAATAAATATAATAATATGCTAAATCTTAATTTTATCGTAAATTTAGAAAAATTACGAAAAATTCTACTTACTGTGTTCATTAGGATCATGACCAAGGTACAAAGTTGTTTCCCCCGTGGTAGACGGGGCTTGTTTTGTGGAAGGCGGGGCTTGATTTGTGTTAGGTAGGGCTTGTTTTGTGGTAGGCGGGACTTGTTTTGTGGTAGGCGGGGCTTGTTTCACTTCTACTTCGTGGACCAATGGCAAACCTCGATTCAAACCAGGCGCATTTTGATTGGTCGTAACACTCACGGATGACTTTGCGGAAACTAGCTCGTTACGCTGATAGAAAATTAAAACATGCATTATTTAGCGAAATCAAAAACGAACACGTAAATCAAATCAACTATACACTTTTACTGAGTCAAATATACGATAAAATTTCACAAGAAAATTTAATATCTTTATAATTTGTGATCGACCAGCAATAACACATTGAAAAATGGTCAATGATTTTTGATGGTCAGTAGTTTTTTATTGGTTTGTGATATAAAAATTACTTTTAAATTAACTGACTCAAACAAAACACAATTAATCAATCAACAAAAGTTTAACATCTCTTTAACCGTCGAGGGACGATGTCGCAGACATCCCTCAGTATCAGTCAAGACCACACATGCTCCACCCAAGCAGTGAGAACAAACCATTAACTGAGAGAGGAAACTATTTATCCAGAAGATCAGTCAAATAATATTACTGCTTCCGATTTTAAATGAACAGTTTACTAATAACTGGATTTTATTTTATATTTTAATAACTTGATATTATTTTATATTATAAATGAAAAGTACACAAATGCATTAAAACTGAATCTGAAACTAAAACATCAAATCTAACCTCATCTTTTCTCGCAACTTTCTCATTCTCAAAACTTTCCTTAATTCTTCTCGCAACACTCTCTCTTTGAAACCAAATCTTTTTCACAATTCTCGGAGATTTTCTAACCGGTGACATTAACCACGGTAAGTCCCTGCCCACTAAGCCTCTAACTGGCGAGAGGGGTGGGGCTTGTTGCGCACCAATAGGAAGAGAGGGAGGGAAATCAGTGGAACCTTCCGGAATTAAAAGTCTCGGATGATAGGACAATTCGTTGAGGAGATTTAAACCGGAAACGGAAAGTAGAATAAAATCCGGGGTTATGATTTTTAAATCCGGTGAATGTTTAACCGCGCAGTTGTACTTATCCTAAGATAAATTAAAATAAAAAAGAACAGAAAAATACTATTATGATAATATTAGAGAATATTAACAGTTTTTTTAAAAATTACTTTTGGGACTGTTTCCCAAGACACTTTGTAATCTTTTTCTACATTTACCTGAATTTTTATTTGCAATACTCTTTTGAACAAGTTATGATAATATTGAGATAATATTACTGAATAATCTTAAAAGATATAATTGCGACGTGAAAGTTGAGAATACTCTATATTTACAATAAATTGCGAAAAAGGTCTTTAACCTTATACAAGTTAGAGCATTACAAAAATCAAATTTGAACAAGTGACAAATTTATAATAAGTGAACATATTTATAATAAGTGAATTTATACAGTGAAAAATTTATAGTAAAAGGTTTTTCTATAAGCGTTGATCTAATCTCTCTGTCTATCTGTCTGTCTGTCTGTCTTTGTAACAAAGCATACATTAATTCAACAATATCTTGTCAAATAAAATTAAAATTAAAAATGATACCATACAATCTATCCAAATAAAGTATAAAAATATTCAGTATTCAGTACTATATAGTATTATTTTGTACTGCATTAAGTACAGTATAATCTTATGAAACGATTTTCTTGTTTTAATCCTTATTAGTAAAGTTAACATCGTAAAAGAGCAGAATTTATAAAACTTACACCTTCAGGTTTAGTTGTAACAAGATGAGTTACTTTTGTATCAAGTCTAGTCTGATATACCCCACCGTAGCAAGTTACGAGAGACCAAATTAATTTGTTATCATTTGAGGATAACTGAAAATATTTAAGCTTTAAATATCTACATCATTAACTAGAATAAATCGTAAATTATAAACTGAGTATCAAATCATTCAATCAATTGATATTCAGTTCCATTGATATTCAGTTTCAGCCTTTAATTTGTTTCAAATAATGTAACTATTAAAAACAAAAAGCTCGTGCTATATCGTTACTGTGATAGAATATTAGAAAGTAAGCTACGATAAATTAAATGGTTGCAATTTGGACTCCAGATAAACTAACAATTTCCAAACCTTGCTCATCCTTTGGCCTAATTTGTACCTATTTATTTGAAACAATAAACTACACATTAAACAAGCAACACAAATCATTTTCATATAATATAAAATATATAAAGATGATATATACTAATCATAATATACGAAATATAATATAGTTCTTAAACTTATATAGCTATTTATGCAGTACTTAATATAATATAGATCTGAATATAAAAGATAAATTATATTATATCTATTTAATTATCTAATTTTATTACACAAATTCTAATTTAATTTTTAATTAAATAATTAAGTTAGATATAAAAATTAAAAGCTAACCATTGAAGGACAAAAAGTCATTCCTGTAAAAATTTGTTTTCCAGGTTCGGGATCAAAAATATTAACGCTGCAAACAAGTTAAGAAATCTACTGACCAAATATCGAGCAAGAAATAAAACTTTCCTTTATGTATATCTACTGTATTGTATATTACAAAGTATTTATAATCATTCTGAGTAAATCGTATGAACCATAAAATTGAGTTTTTACAACTGTATAACGCTAGACAATATATTAATATTAAAATAAACGATAGATATTACGTAGATCAATTTAAGTATACAATGACTATAAAAATAAAATCAATAATAAAATTTAAGAAAAGCTTCGATGTATTATTGCATACAAGTAAACATTTACAAAACTATTTGCAATATTCTAATTCATTTCAATTATACGTTCATTTTTTGTTTATTATAATTCAACTTTATTCATTAGAAATTAAAGTCTAAATTATACTTTGCTTCAATATAAGATTAAATATAAAATTATACAAATTTCTTTGCCATTTAAAACAAAAAGCGATCGACTTTCAATAATTCTGATGAAAATAAATCTTAAAATCAGGATACGGCAAATGGCAGTTGCATCTGAGTGACAATAAAATCCATGATTTCTAAAATATAAAAAAACCATCAAATATTAAACGTAAATTTAGAAATACTAAATTATACTTTCAGTGTCTCGTATTCATCTGCAACTAAATTTATGATATAAATGCATCATACCATCAACACATTTATTCTAATCATAATAAAAGACAGTTAAATATCAACGAGAAGAATTTCAACTACATATAATTAAAATATGAACTTATGACACTAATAGTAAAAATTATCGCAACAAACAAGCCTCTTTATTAACTAATCAATTAATCCTATTAATTAATCAATTAACTAACAAATTCAAAAAGGCCAAATATACTATACGAAATGTGCATCAGCATCAAGCTAAAACATGCAATGCATAAATGCTTTAGGGACTGATTTTACAGATTTACATACAATTATATAATACCATTATATACGATTCAACCATATACAATTATATAGACAAATGATACAGATATTTTATAGATTTATACACAAATTTTATAGATTTACATAAATTTTTACAGATTTTATAAATTTGACATTCATAGCCAAACAGACGATATGGCTCAGCAAAATCTCGATTAGATTATATTCCACCTTTACAATATCAAGTCTAAACAGATCCCTTGCTTCTCTGACTTCATTCGTTTCCTCATCAGCAATAACATGAGTGACTCTGTCAGTGAGGTAGACATCCCTCCGTGCCCCACCAGATACCAGGGCATCTTCATACTGATTCAAATTAAACATTGATTTTTATTTAGTTACGAAATTATAATACAAATTAAGAAAAAAGTAAATTTGATACACTTAATGGTTGAAAAAGTAGCAAAATCTAATGAATCTGTAGAGATTCAAGCAATTTAATGCAATTTAAAAAAGTTACATTTTTTAAATTGTATGACAATTGAGGATGCCACATATGATAAACCAATAAGAATGTAATTTGAAAGCTGATGGATAGTTATTGAAGAATGAATGGAACTTTTAAAAAAACAAAACTTTTATATCTATATGTTATATTGCAACATCATAATGCAATGAACAATACAATTATCAACTTAAATCTAAAATTGTATTATATAACAATTACTGTCTATAGGAATTAAAGATTTTTATATCCAGCTACTACGTATAAATGATTACGCAGCAATTTGTTTTGATTCAAAAACATTTATCAATGTTTTCTAATCATATAATAGACGATAAACTTTTAAAATCAAAATTTAAAAAGTTAGTTTTAATCAATCTAGATAGTAAATCGTACCGATTTAGGCAGATCGCCGACAATAAAATATCTCACGTCTTTAAAAAAGTCCCTCGACACTTGTAGCAAAACATTTTCATCCATGATCGTCATTATCTTCACAATATTAATCTACAAGCAATAGAATAATGCATAGAATAAAAATATACCTAATAATTGTATAACAAATATAATAAAGTATATAAATTAAATAAAAATGAAATTATAAATAGATTATAATATATTATTAATACAACGGCTTCGGTTTCGCACCTCACCGAGTTAGGGTTAGATATGGTTTAGGGTTAGATTTTGGGTTTAGATTGTAACTAGAGCCATGATTAGGGATTTATTGAGACGGATCAGACGTAGTTTGCAGTTATTTTCTGACAATTTAGCCGATTTTTATTTCTAAACAATCGTCATTTTATGAGCGATAATTAAAAACCAACTGTGTAAAGCATAAAAAAAATTCTCAAAATGTTCGATGTAGTTCGAATTTCGCGATGAGACTTGTTTTATTATATTCCTCATCCTAACTTATATACGTGGTCTTATTTTTATTCTAAAAACTTCATGAGGCGCGTAACCGAAGTCGACCCGACAACAATACAATAACTGTACTGTAAAATTGAAACTTAACTACATAAACGAATAACTAAATAAACGATTATACAAATAAACTAATCAATTAATGATCAATTTCTTAATTAACATTGACATGTAGTAAATAATAATAGCAAATAAGTAATAAATAAACAAACAAATAAACAAACAGATAAACGAGCAAATAAACAAACTATTTACACGTAAATATCGCGGGTAAAATATACTAGGCCTCTTGTATATCAAAACTGGTGCAATTCAATTTCGAGAATATATTTTATTGTTTGAATTGAATGAATGACTTGAAAGAATGAGTGACTTGAATGAATGAGTGACTTGAATCCTAGTTAATATTCAATACAGGAGCCAAAAATCTGAAATATTATGAATATTTTATATTTAATATTAACTATAATGAGTATGGCTCTGTTACAGTAAAAGAGAAAACTAAGTTAAAACTAGTTTTAAGTTACCGGTAACACAATTTATCTGAGTGGGGAATCATTGTGGATAGTTTTAATGCTGAAGTCCATTAAGTTTTTGTTTTATCTTTTTATAAAAAAAATCTTTTTATTTTTTTATAAAAAGATAAAACAAAAACAACTGTAGAAATAACAATTAAGACCGCAAATATGATATTAAGACCGCAAATATGATATTCAAGTATTAAACGTATGAAGTAAAATATTCAAATCAGTTTTTGAGTATAAGATGAAATGAATGAAACTTTGAATTTGTATAATAAAGGCATATTAAGTTAATAATAATACTATAATATAATATTTAATATTAATATTTTGAAGCTTAATGCTTAAATATATCGCGTATATAGCTACTAGCCTACTAGCATTCAATCGGATTTACGTTTACGAAATGACAGGCGTGAGTTGCCTGCATTGAGATCCAGGTCAAATCCGCATAAAATGACGTGTAGAGGATATTCCGAGGATACCTACTACGTCATTTCAGCTAGTTTACGGTCATACTGTCGTGGCGTCATGATTTTAGTCTCAATCGATCAGTCAGTAAAACTCAGATCTAAATATAGAACCGGTCAATTGTATGCAAATTTAAGAGATGCTGTTTCAAATTGTTAATATTTGCTAAAACTAACGTTGTTATTAACATATGTAACATTAATTTTGCTGAATTGTTTGTATATTCAAATATAATCCAAATAGGAATTAAGTGTTTATGTTAATGTTTTAAACAATAATTGAAACCGTAACACAAATACACTTTAAGTTGAATAACTCGTCATTTTTGTGTTATATAATTTGTTTAACTTCGTTAGTTAATTAACAAAAAGTACAATCATCTGTTTTTAAAACGCGGTTATTGAATAACTAATAATTATGAAGTTGACAAAAACAAGCCGATACAATAAAATCAATCAGATACTAGTATAGATAAAATAAACAGTAGCACATAATAAAAACAATTAAATAAAAAAACAAAAAGTAAAAGTATAGATATGGTTAAAAGTACAAATTAAGTACATAGTTACTTAATTTGTACTTTTAAAACAAGGTGATATGTAAGTACAAGTACAAATTAATTAAGTACATGGTTAGAAGTACAAGGATATAAGTACAAATTAAGTACAAGCTTAGAATTACAAGGTTATAAGCAGGGCCTACAGATTAAGTACAAGGTTAGAATTACAAGGTTATAAGTAGGGCCTACAATTTAAGTACAAGGTTAGAGGTACATACAGCATGCGGACTGTTAAGCCTAGATGCACCATACACTTTTAATTATCTGATCGCATAAAAAGACAATTTTGTTTTTTTTTGTAATTTTGTAATTTAAGCACTTGATATAGTTGTGTGTTTTACTTTATTTTGTATTTGTTTCTTATTGTATTCTGTTGATTCTACGAAGTACAATTATATAGTACAATAAACTATACAATACTAAAGTATGATACTAAAAACGAACGTCATAAAATACAGAGCATTGACTTAAAAGGAACTAGCCTTGGGCGTTCCCTTTATTGGAATGACGTCACGGAAATCCGTCGCATTGACATTTTTTGCTACGCTAAAAATAGCCAGGCTTGGTAGCAAGTGAAGGCTTGGTATCGATGAAATGACGTCAGAGCGGTTTCCCGAACGTCATAGCCAGGAATAGATTCGAGGCGTCTAGAAATCCTTACGGCAGCTGCAGCCGGCTGCGTGATTATACCGTTACTTAAGCTCTTGCGTGATTATATAGCGTTGCTTGCGTGATTGCAGTGTTACGTTAGCTTACGGGATAATAATATATGAGTCAAAAATAAGGATATGGGTTTAGTTTGTTTAAAACTTTGAGTAGAGTGTTTTATTTTTAGAGAAAAATGATTTATTTAATGTGTTATTTATTTTAAATCAATTTATAGAATTGTTTTACGAATATTTTTGCTACGATGTTTACAGTAAAATTAATCGAACCTTCTTTAACCTTAATTTTGAATCTTTGATTGTAAATAGAAAGTAATCGAAATGAAAATAACACTTAGTTTTAATTGAATTTGGCAGTTTTGATTATAAATGAGTGAATTATATTTACTAATTTAAGAGAGAATGTGAATGTAAGCATAACATAAGCCTACATCAATATCGAAATTACTATTTTAAAAGGTAATTAAGCAGATCAATAGTCTGAAAGAAATCGAATCATGTAAATTAAGGTAAGTATAAATGGTTATTAGAATATTTGTTATAGTAATAAATCTGTAATCAACTTTTAAAATATGAATTTTTCACATTTTAAACGTTCCAGATATCAAGCATTGACAGAACGCAGTATTAAATATTACACTCCTGCTAAACTAATTAATATATTTTTATTATTATGCACTCATGTTGCGTTTATAACAATATACCTCTTATAAATACTTATTATTTAAATTTAGGTCAGTATTGTGACACATTGTTAAAAGTAAATCATTTTCAGAAATTGAATTCACCATGCTTATATTAACGTATTTATTTATTCAGTTCATTAATTGTAAAAAATTATATGTATAGATTACCTGTGTACTATAGTGTAAACTTCAAGAAGTTCAAACTAGCCATTCGAAATTCAAAGTTAAAACTGTTATAAAATTAAATTGCGTATTATTGAATTTAATATTAAAAAACGCAAATAAATGTAATCAACTAATTACAAAACATAATCAACATATCTTGAATATAACCTAATAACAAAACTAACGGAAGAAAAAATGTATTGATTTTAATTTTTAAAGCAAAATGTTGTTGCAATTATTAAAAATATATATCTTGCAATATTCACTGTTATTATGTTTAGTAACTTGAAGTTAATAAGCATATCAATATAATATTATCACAAATAATATAAATCTCTATCTTGCTAAAAAGTTTCTTTACACAGCAAAAATCATCAAAAAACAACTTCTATAGCTAACCAATTTTTTTACAATGAGTGAAAAAATCACTTTGTGGAAATATGGTCTCCAAATGCTACTTTTATCTATTTTTCTTTTCCCACTGATGATAATAAATCAACATATAAACTTACATAACAATCGTCTAATTTTGACAACAGTTAGTTATACGCTTGAACTGATTGATCTGAGTGTGTGCGTTATATAGCAAGTTTGTTGGGCTATTTTTATAAGCTTTGTGCGTCTGTTTTCTAGGCACTTAACAATATACAGCAACCTGTCAACAGCTTTATGCATTCTTTGTTTTATGTATCTCAAAAAAATGATATATATGGTGAAAATAACGATATTTTACGTATTTTCAACTTTATATTTTGTTATTTCAGTTGTTTTATACAAATATTAATAAATGTGAAAACTGAACAGTATAAACTTGTAATTATTTTATAACATAAACACTAATCATCTTTTTGAACGTTGCCTGTAGGTTTATATATTTTTAAGTGTAGTATCTTGCAAAAGCGTATTATAATTATATTTTATAATAATAGTCCACTTATTAATAGCATATCTCAAGGATTCGCATCATTATTTTAAAGCGAAATAAAAATCTCCGAAACTATCTCTAAAAGAGTCAAACTCTTCTTTTTTTAAATAGTTTCTTAGAAATGCTCAACTGCAAGTGCTAAAAAATTAAAATAGATTTAGTTTCAATTAAATTCAATTAAGTCGCTCGACTAGTTTTTCAGCTTAATTGCTGATGACGTATCTGTGAACGTCATTAGTCAGTTTTATAACGTTACAAATAGATCTATGACGTTGTAAAACGCACGTCATTGATAAATTAATTAATTTTAACGACAAAGAATTGTAAATTTAGTTATGTTTAATGAAATTTCTGAAAGTTTTAATTTATATTAATGTCATTGATTTTATCGTACGATTCGCTGCTCAACGATTTGACATTTTAATAGTTTTTTAGATCAAAGTTTTAATCTGAAAGAATTTCTGCTATAATAATATCCCAATTTGTGGTCTATATTTAGCTAAGAATTTCTTCTAGAAACAGAATATATCATTACAATTTAGTATCTATAACTATAATTACATAATGTCGATATAAAATTTATATAAAACTACACTTTCTTCTTCAGATTGATTGATTTTTCTACGAATTTAGCCCCTAAATATTAAAAAGTGGTTCTCCCCACCCCCAATAATCCCAACTTTCTGAAAACATTATGAAATGGTTTTTCAGTGAACACTAAACCGCGAAAAATTAAAATCTAGGCTGTATGTATCTATCTTTAGGTATTATAATCGTACCACTGCGTACTGATCTGTGGATGATGTAGGTTGTATGATGTACTGCTGTCCAAGTACAAATGTAAAATGCTAATACTGTGGGGGGCTTTCAACTTAGATGCCAGCAATAAATAATAACACACAAATATAATAAATAACTTGCTCTATAATGTTTTGTAGCTTTGTCAATGTTTTGCAACGCTATATATGTTCGAATGTGTTAAATAATTGATTCAAATTGAGATATTTATAGGAATTATAATATCATTGAGACTATATTATTGGCTTCACAAATATTGAAACAATTTCTGTAGGCTAAAATTAATTTCCTTGCAAATGTATTCGTGATTATTATAATAGACACGGATGTTTTATTTTATTCGCATATATCATTTCTAACGTTTTCACTAAAAAGTTTTGTTACATAAATAGATATAATTGATGGCATGTGTCTGAATGATTAAATTCTTTGATTTTAAATCTAAGTTTCAGATTCGAATCACGTAATTATTTTTCAAAAATAGTTTTTAAAAACTCTTTTGCAAAAAGAGTGACTGTACATTTTAATTCAATAACATAAACTTTTGTCTAAATTTATAACTCATTGTATCTCGTCAAATTTTGTTAACTTGCTGCTCCTTTTAACGAAACGCCTAATTAGAAACCTACTGTTTCAAAAGTCGTAATATACTTTTAGACTGTAAGCTTTCAACAATTATCTGTAACCTTTTTCTATTTAAAAACATACAGCATATTTCCCATTTTAATTATAAGCTTACAGTTCAATTCCATTCATAAAGTTGCAACTTAAAAACAATACCAGACATAGTATAGGGAAGAGAATTACAAAATAATATTTTGTTGTAATACTACGTGTCTGATATTGGAAATATTGCATTGTCGAAACTAACTTATCTCATATAATTCTAACACAGCGTGAAAACTCATAGTGATAAATATATATCAAGTGAAATAAGCATCCAGTGTGCAACCACTGTGCAGTATTTTTATTATCAGTTTTCTCGGCGTTTCAGGGAACAGTTGTAATAATAACACGATGAATTAGATTTGTTTTATTTATTTCTATCTAGTAATATCTGCAGTAGATTACTATTTCATAAAAACAACTAACAAGATGATATATCCAATGAAAAAGCTGATTATTTGCAAGCAAAGCAGTTGTGTGCTTTTAAACATCTAGAATATCTAGAATTGGTTTAGTTATTATTATCTGCAAGATAATATTTACCATCTAGATGCATGTATGAATAATACGAATCAAACATAATCAATAATATTGCTCCTCAATTTTCTTATTTGCTTATTTGCTTGGTTATTTGTTATGATTACATCTAGAAAAACTGACTTTCCAAAAAAGGTGTCAAATTTTCGAGAAACTGTCAAACTGTCAAATTTTATATAAAGTTACTTGTACTTACACTACACTAAAGTATACAGTGACTAGAGTACACCACAATACAGCTGTGCTTACTTAAAATGCAGTACATTGACTACAGTTTACCAGTGCAGTTTTGACTAAATGTGTTGATGAGACGTTTGGAGGAGCAAGCCTATGTGTAGTCACGGTAAAGCATCACTCTGGTTACAAAGACTTCGCAAACCATTGAGAAAGAACAGCAGAATATTTCGCGGGAAGAAAACCAGAAAGAAAAGTTGAAAAAAGTTGAAATTCCACTTTCCTCACATGCTAGATCAACTGAAGTAAAATCTGAAGACACTCATTCATTTGTACAAATTGGTTCAGAAAGTTCATATGCAAAAACAAGTTCATTCTCTGAATATCAACCAACAACTCTAGGTTTAGGTCTTTATTCAGAAGCATCAAGTATGATTGCTTTTCAATCGACGGTTTGAATTTAAATTCGTATAATTTTATATTTAGAAATAAATCTTAATAAATAATTAATTCAGTAATGTAACTTACGTTAAGGGTTAAACAAATTTATCAATTAAACAAGTGAACAAACTTAACTAATTACATTATATATGATAATTATTGAAAAGTTATTGTCTAATTATATTTAGCTAATTTATTAAAAGTTTATAAAATTAATTCATCAGTAATCAACATCTTTAGAGTGAAATCAATTTTCATTGCATTTTATGATCTCTCATTTACATAGTAGTAATAAATATGTACTATAGATCTGAATTAATTAAGTTCAATTTAGTGTTTAATTTAATTTTTTTGATTTAATTTTTTATTTTAAAGCCACATCAAATGCATCCTGGTATCGCCTCAATCTCCCGCCTACATGAAACATTTTACCCTCCACCTACAGATCCAACCAACTTTCTCCCACTAATATCTTCCCGCTCTAAATCAACTGTCTGTTCGTCTACTTCTCAACTCAAAGAATCACATCAACTCAACTTATTTTTTGACGACACAAATGTTGCCATGTCGGAATATCTAGACACTGGCCTTGAAAGTTCTACTGAATTTGACGATTTTAGCAGCTCGGTACTAAGTACAGATCTCTATGAATTATTCGCTTCTATACCAGTTAGTTCTTTCCAGTTTAATACATCGGATGATTCTAGACCTTTAGATGCGTGTAGTATGCCCACTGGACTAGTACATTCTGCTCAAAGTGATACAAATATTGCAACTTCTAAAGCTACTGATGCAGATTTATTTACTGATGATAAATATAAAAGTTTAATTCAGTACCAAGCGAAGGATTTGTCATTGGGAAATCAAGAAATTCAACAACACAGTAGTAGAAATCAAACCATAAAGTTTCCTATGATCTCCAAACTTGATACAATCTCAGCAACGAGTTATTACACTTCAATATCACCGCATTTTCCAGAAAAATTATGGCATAAACCAGAAAAAAAGGTGCAAGGACAATTCTCCACTTTTCCTGATCATCAGAACTTTGAAACTGTAGGCCATCACAAAATGCCTGCATCAAAACGTCCCCCAATGCTGCGCCAACAAAGTACAACATCATCTACTTCATCCCCGGGCGACAGTTTCACTGGATTCGAAAGAAAATTAGTCAGATATCATTCTTTTGACTACCAATCAACTGAAAGTTCAAATCTGTCGCCAAGTTCCTCCAGAATTGACTGCAGTTTATCACCAGTTTCTTACACACCCGAACAGAAAACAGTTGAATTTCCTGAGAATACTTTTCAACTGAATGAAAGACATTTTCAAAATTATTCTGATGGGAGGTTTTATCAGCGAAGATCAACTTTGCAATATTCTGAAACAGTAAGGAAAAATATTGCAGAAGTAGTAAAGTGTCCTGTATCGGAGCCAGTAGGTTCGGGGTTCAGATTTCCAAGTTCCAATTATGCAGATTTAAGGGCTGGATCAATGAGGCATGCTTTATTAAGAGCAGCATCATCGCCGGCTTTTAGCTATCAAGCACTACCAGAATTGAGGTTTTTTAAATTTAATTTGCCTTACTTACTTTTATTTCTTATATACTGCAAATGTAGCTTCTAAAGAGATTTGTTTAAAACTATTTGTAGTATGTAATTTAATTTTTAAAGAATTAATAAACAGCTTTTTGTATTAGGTTTGTAGTTTATATTTTCGGAAAGGTTATAAACTGTCATTCGATGAAAATTAGCTTGTAAAGTAACATAAAAGTAAAAGAACAAATGAGGTTTAATAAAAACAAGTGCTCCACTTATATATCACACTTCTTCATAGTCACATTTTATTATAATATTGTAATCTTTTAAAAAATCAACTTGAATACCAATCACTGTGTAAAATGATCTTATTAAAATGATGAGTACTATACAAAATTCTGTAATAATTATACAATAATTATGTACTATACAAGCTTCTTGTATAATATACATCTTTTGAAATTTTAAATATTTTTTGATCTTTTTACAACTTTTACAGCGAGAGGGATAAATCAAGTTCTGCACAGTCCCCCACCGCTTTGTCCTCTCCCGTATCTTCTCGGTCGTCCGCCTCGGGAGAGGGGGCCTTAGGTCGGTCTAGTGGGGCGGGGGAGGGGAAGGTATCGAAGGAGACACTGCAGTGCTCGGTGTGTGGGGATAATGCTATTTGCCAGCATTACGGAGTGAGAACCTGTGAAGGTTGCAAAGGTTTCTTTAAGGTAAAATGATGTCAAGGATCATTAGAGAAGTGGTTAGAGCTGTGGACTCGGACGTAAGGGGTAGATGTTCAAATGCCGATAGATTCTATCTTTATTATACAAGTGATATTTGAGCTGAAATTTCAGCCGTTTTTTTTACAGTAAAATATGTAGTATTCAAAGCTCTTTGGTGAAGTTAGAGAGAACTGAACTCGGAACCGACACGTCAAGGTTAGATTCCTGTGAAAGCTAACTCTATTTCTAACTTGTTGCACCCTTGAATAATAAGTCGCAGAAGTTCATAGCTACATCTTTCACAAAATGCCATAATTCTATTTCTATTTTGTTAATTATTTTCGTTACATTTATTCTATATTCAGAATATTTCTTGTTTTCATATTAATAATAAATAAATAAGAATTACTTGAGATATTTTTACTGTAATTGTAGCGAACTGTGCAGAAGAACGCTAGGTATGTCTGTCTTTCTGATCGCAATTGTATCATAGACAAAAGAAGAAGAAATAGATGTCAGTTTTGTAGATTTCAAAAATGCTTAAATGTCGGCATGATCAAGGAAGGTTATAAATTATACAACTTTATTTTGCATCTTCCAATTTAATAGTTATATTATTATGAATGCAGTTTTATGACTAGACTTATTCACACTTTATTATTGATTACTTATTTACACGTTTATTTCTATTTATTTATTTTACGAATACGCTGCACACTTTTATGTTATTTATTTGTTTTATTCATATACTATTTATATTTATTTAAATCGTTTCTACACGCAACATAATGTCCTATCTGAAGAAACACCTGGCATTAATTTATTCTCCAATATCTTGTACATTATTTAAACACTTTTATTTAACATCTTTATCATAGCAGTTTAAAAATAACAATATTAACTTTTGTATTGATTGTATTATGTCATACTGCATTGATATATTTTGATAATAATATAGCAATGCAATTTGATTTAAAAAAATCTTGCTTCTTGATAAAAAAAATTAAAAAAAGATTTTTTGAGTATATTTTTATGTTATTAGTTGTTAGGACAGATTCACTGAAGGGCAAGCGAGGAAGGCTTCCATTGACATCTAGAAGTTTACAAGGAGGGGCCCCCTGCTCACCCCCCATCAGTCTCATGACTTCCTTAGTTAGGGCTCATCTAGACTCTTCGCCTAATGAAGCAGATCTGGACTTTACTATGGTAAGTATTGCATAGGCAGGCGTGATGGATGGATGAGAGAATGTATGGATGGATGGATAGATGACTGAATGAGTAGATGGATGAATGGATGGATGGGTGAATGAATAAATAAATGGTTTTTAAATGGATGCATAGATGGATGAATGAATGGATGGATAATGAATGCGTGAATGAATATCTGGATGGTGGATGTGTGCATACATGGGTAGATGGATGAGTAGATGGATTCATGGATTGATAGATATGCTATTGTGTCCCATTATAATCTTACAAAAGATATTTTGTCTTTAATTTTATTTAATCATTTATTATTATTCTTTATTATTTAAAATACTTGATATCTATAAGTTAAATGTTTTTTGTTTGTTAAGACATTTTTCATTTTATGTGTTTTATTCAATTCACTTCTCATATATTTAACAATGATGCGGACAATTCCTTTTTAACATTTGCATATATTTGTCACCGATTTTTTTAGTTTGAACATAAAATGACTAAAATTTTTACAATACTGTTGATATTACAGTACCACGATTCAACACGAAATAAAGATGACGATTCAGATTCAAAGCCTCTTGATAAACAGATATTTTATAGCGCTTGTATTTCATCCATGGATACTATAAAGATCTGGGCAGATAAGATTCCAGGATTTGGTTTGCTTTGTAAAGAAGATCAGAAACTTTTGATCCAACATTCAGCTGTAGAGATAATAAGTCTTCGTATGGCTTATGGGTAAGAATTATAAAAAAGTAAATATCAGAAATTAACTATCTTAATTAGAAGAAACAAATCTATTTTTTATTTACATACAATTAATTAATGTATAAAGCAATAATAGCAAATTGAAATTGTAATTATTAATTTTAATAGAAGTAAATGGCAGAATTAAGTGATCTTAAATTATTAAGACATCGTTTATTAGTTGCTATGAAATTTTTTAATATTGAAGTTATTTATTAATAATTTTTAGTATTTTAAAATTCAGTCGTTTCTGAAGTAATTTTCACTGTTAACTTAATGCTTAAATACTTTAAATTAGTTAAAATCTATTCTATAATGGTAATCATTATATTATAAAGACTATTGTAGGGTTATTATTGTAACTTTTGAGACAGTTTCCCAAGACACTTTTTAACTTTTAAATGTGTAAATATTTGAACGTGTTTGTGCAAACTATTAACTCTCTGTGTACTGTAAATTAATAGTAGATACTATCTTTATATTTCTTCTGCTATGTATCTATTCTGTATTTATTTTATGATGTCAATTTGCATTGCTACATTCTGTTAATAAACTCATCTTTGGAAATTGTAGGGTTAATTATTTAATTTTTTCATGGGCTTCTTCATTATTAATTTTAAAGTCCATAATGAGTTTTATTTATTTGCTTATTTGCAAATTACGTTAATTGCATGTCAATTTCTGCTCAAATAACTTTTATAAATAAACTAAGAAACTGTTTTTATTTTTCACTTTAAACACAGAATAAAGCTCGATTCACATTATGATTGTAACATTATGTTTGTAATATTATGTTGAATTTATTCACACTTTTAAACTCAGAATAAAGCACGATTCACACAATGTAATATTGTGTAACGGATTAGTGTTACATCGGCGACAGTTAGACCTGCATTGCAAAGACTGGATGGATTCGATTTATACTTTTTCTAAGTCACTCCGCTCTTTGGATCTCGATGTTTCATCATTTTCTTGCATGTCAGCTATCGTATTAATTACAAGTAATTAATTATTAATTAATTATTAAGTAATAATGTTATGTTCTTAATTTTTTTTCTTAATATTTATAATAACCAGTTCATACTAATGTATCACTGACATAATAAATATTTGAAGTATTTATATCTTTTGAACTTAAAGTCACGAGATATTCATATTCAATTTTTGAGTCTAAAATTCTAAATCTATTTATTATTAATCAGTGTAATTAACATTGGTTTTTACAAAAAAAATTATCCTTTTATCAAACTGACTAAAACTGTTGAATCTGTAGGGTCTAATGAAATTTTTAATTTTTCACAGATCGACACGGTTTAAAAGAATCACAAAAGGTTGAAGATCTTCAATTAAAGATAACTCTCGCATTACGGGATCATCTCACTTATAACGTTGTAACCCAGAAAACAAAAAAAAAATTTCCTCAAGTTCTCAGCGCAATCACAGAACTACGAACACTTGCGCATGTGGGATTTAACTGTCTAGTAAATCTTCAACCAATCACAAATCAGTCCAAATCTTTGTTGACATTTTTTGACGCGATACAAGCTGATACGAAGCTATTTTAATTAAGCTATTTAAAATGTATGTCTAATTATAGTAATCTAATATAATAAATATAAATATGTATTAGTAACTAATGAACTTTGGATAGAGTGATGTCCTTTTTTAAGTTATCACTCAATTGTTGCCTTCAATTGATGTAATTGGTCTCTAAATGCATGTATCCAAAATTCTTACTATTTAAACAAATAAATAAAAAGAGGTGTTTGTAACCAGCGACCAAGTTCTACTTCCTTTAAATGTTACATAGATCTCAACTGCAGACAGGAGTTCAATATA
>JAQIXG010001089.1:0-24543 GCA_034700105.1 Oconnorella tubifera | reverse complement strand
GCCACTGATTTTGTAAACGCCACAAACGACACTGAATAGAAATTCTCTTTTGAGTGTTCCATGAGTTGCAAACCCGCAAAATGATTGACATTTCATAACATATAAACGCGGATAAGTTCATTCAACATCTAGATTTATTATGCCCCTTCGTCATTTCATCTTTCATAATTTCTAGACTATCCCATCCACCTAAATCACTTTTAGTAGTTTAAAGCAAAAAACAAGATCAGCTCTTAGACTTAAGTCTCGGACATTCAATAAGAAAGTAAGCCAGGCCTCTTCTAATAGTCAATAATTCATATCTACAGTCAATGTATATTTTTTTGCAATGCTCAGCAGAGATTATTATCATTCATTCCTATTTTCAGTCACACTTCAATAAAATAACTATTGATTGAATTATTTTTAGGTCGTTTGTTCGTAAGAAAGATCAAATAATTGTTTCTTCCATAGAAAAATCTAAAAGGTTAAGACGATTTCGTTTGAAATAGGTTTAAAACTAACCGTTTCTCATGTTGACTGTATGTTGAGCAGGATTGGACATCTAAATAATATATCCGTTGAAGACGATTTACCTACAGTTGTAAATTACTTGTAATTTTGTATCGTATACTCGTATCGTATCGTATACTGTACATCTAACGCACCGTACGTTGTCAGATACCTGACAATTCCGAGGTGCGGTATGGGTACAATCTAAGACAGACACTTTAAAGATAAGGCAAAAATTAGTTTTTAACTTATCTTTAAAGTGACGAGTATCTTTGATGATTTTGAGACACTCGGGCAGACCCGAGTAGAATGTTTGTAGAATGTTACAATAATTTCCAGCGTCAATCAATTGAATTACGGAGTCGCGTTTTTATCATCTATCGTTGTTCAATGTGACATTTTTATAAATAACTTATTCTTAGGCCTATGCAGTATATAGGCCTGCAAAATATACTCATAAACTGACCTAATAAGGATTGTTATCAAGGTTTCAATAATTAGTCAAGTAAACCTAGGTTAGTAATCATTATTATCTCACTGATTATAAGTATACTATACAAAAATTTGCAACCTAGTTTGCACTTAAAAATTGTATTCTTAATAAGAGTCTTATAGATATGAGATATCGAGGCTTATGCTTCAAATATTATTATCTCTGTACTTGAAAAATAAGAAAGCCAGTTGATCGGCCGAATACTAGTAGATCTAATAGTTTTAAAATTCATGAAATACTGCAGTAGTCTGCCTAAAAAGTAATTAGGTCTTTATGATAACAGTGTCGTGTAAGACAGTGAATCAATCAAGAACAAGAAGGTTCGCATATATTGACAATGAACAGCACGTGTTACAATATTGCAGGTTTTTGTTCTGTTACTTTTTCTGTGATCGTAGAGAAACATTGACTCAATATCTAGAGAAAGAACCATCTTAGGATCAAGTTTTTAAATGCGAGTTTCAGTATTTCTTCGGCTTAGAATATCTCTTAACAAGATGCTTAATAGTTTTGAGAGATATCTTGAACATTTTCAATGGTGCATGTTAGGTCGGAGCTTAACTTCCCCTCTCCTTCCCATTTTAAATAATGTAAAATATTCTATTTATCTATTTTTGGTGGGGAAGGAACCCTAACTGGTGTATGGTATAATCTGATCATTAATCTGATATAAATAGGCTTATATATTATAAAAATTTAAATGTAAATATTATGACCGATATAAATAGTCTGATAAGTCTGCTTAATTACTATGGGGATCGCGATCACATGTTTGATCACATGAATGTTCAAGCTGACATTCCATGAATAGAAGATATCCATTGTATTTGATGATGTTTACAATGGATGAGGTAAGCTATACGTCCTGGTGCAATATCCCATTATAATCGAAATAACTGAATTTTAATTGTTTCAGCAAGTAAGCCTACATAGTAAAGTTAATATTGTAGGCATTCACGAATTACTCAAAAAATCATAATGGATTGCAGACAATTTTAAAGATGTTTGCTTATTTATTCAATTTACCTTTGAACTCTTCTAACTAATACTTATAACTGTGTTATAAGAACTTAGATAAATTAGACATAAAATAACGGAGTCATGAGCCTACAAGTTACTGAATCGCATCTCTTTCAGCAGCCCTTTCATAACTTGTGTACTTAATCGTTTAAATTATTAACATTTTTATCGCATTTATTGCATTTTAACTGTCACTTAATATCATCAACCTTAAATTTCGATTAAAAGTAACAATACTTCTCCACATGTTACGAAAGTATTTTAGAATATTACGATGCTAAAAACTGTGTAATACTAATTTTGCGTGAAAAATATCACCGTTTTGCCAAGCAAAAAAAAAATATGTAATTTTGTCAAAAAATAAAAACAGAGTGAAGATGAAAGATGGCTGAGGGAGGCGGAGAAGAAAATCCTTTTAGTTTTAATAAATTTATTAAAAAGGCGAGCGAGGGAAAAAATACCGGAAGTGATTCTGAGTCTAATTCGGACAACGAGGATAACGTTGTGGATTTATTGGAAAATTCTTCCGCGCTTGATAAAGGTATAGGCAGTGAAACATCTAGGAAATATTAAATATTAGGGGAAGGGGGAATTATAAGCGATTAAATAATCCTTGCAGATTAATTGGGGACAAATTTCGGAGAAAAATAATTTATAGAATTTTGGCAATATTTTTTAAATTTTTGGATTGGTTTGAATTTGGGAGAATATTACGATTGGGATATATTTTTATGAATGATAACGTTTAAAAAGTCCGGAATAGTCACTAGCATCGTACTTACGCCAGCAGTCAGATTCCGGTATCTGAATTTCTGCGTCTTAATGCAATAACGCAGCAAAATTGGCTCATGCTGTTACTTGAGACAATGTTTAAGGTTAGGATTAAGTTAAGATTGAGTGAGGGTTTGACGATTTCAGTTACTCTAATATTAATTATTTTTATCTTTTAATTTCTATATGTTTTTATGTCATATTTTGATAAATACATCTCATAATGATTAAGATTCAGTATTGTGCGAAATTAAATCTTATTGAATTACTGAAAACGTATTTTCTTTATTCAGAAGAAAATGATAGGCGGAAGAATTCCAATGACAATCCGTTCAGTTTTAAAAAGTTCCTTCAGACTAATACTGGTGGCAATACATCACGCTCATCTACCACTAACGCGACACAATCGGCTGGCAATGGCTTACTAGCCACTCTCGATCTTGCCAATGATCTTCCCGATTTCGTGCAGGATCACTACCACTTTTCATCCGACCGAGACAATTCTCGGCAAGCGCGACATCCTCCTGTCGATATCAGTCTTCCAGATTTCGCTCTCGACAGCGCTGTCGCTACAGCTAATAATCACGCTAGTTCGAATCCATCTGTGGCGTTAAACGATGGATTACATTTATTCCCGAATACAATCGGTTTACCTCCTCCTGATATCGAAAACGTAGCGTCTCAATCGCGGCATGTCATTGCTGATTCACGGATTCGATCGTCGCGTGATGTTACCTCAAAGTCTTCCAATTTTAACTTTGTTGACGATCAGAACTCTGATTTGGAACACGACGCGCTTTCAGGTATCGCGGCGGAATCGTCTCGCGTCGATAGAGCGAACTCTACGGGTGGTTTACCAGATTTTTTATCCGATAGCGCGCTGGGGGGGATTTTAAACGCGTCGGCGCGGTCAGAATGTAGCGAGAATGGTGCAGCGGTGAAGGCGTTAGGTGGCGCGGAGAATTGTTTTAGATCTGGGTGTTCTGCTGATGATGATAGCGATGCTGAAGTGAATGTCGCTAATATACGACGGGTTAGTGCTGCGTGTGATTCAGTTTAACAGTTTTTAATTAAGTAAATTATATTTGATCTCTGTAGATAGGAAGGCAATATGTTTCTATTGAGATATGTATAATCGTAGTTTTTATGTGATTTACAGTTGAAGGATGTGAATCGTGAATTAAGAAATCAATTGAGAGAAGCCAGAGATCGTGCACAGCACGAATCTTTACGGTTTGTCTTATATATAGGAACTTTGTACACTTTTCTTAGCGTTCTAATATAAATTGTAATAGAGTTTATATTTAATAGGTCATTAATTGATCATTTAAGATGTCCACTGAGTTTGTTTTTTGTTGCTTAACGGCATGGCAGCACAAAAGGCTATTTAGTGCCAGAAATTAAAGTTTTAAGTAAAAAATATATCGATAAAACAAAACAGATAGTAGATAAAATAGATACAGCAGAAGATCAATATTTATTAAAAACATGCAATCAAAATTAGTTAAAGTACAATACAAATGTACAGTTTAAGTCCACTGAATACTGTGAATGCTTGCACTGATGGAGGAGTATTTAGTGGATTGTGTTAGAGGCGAGTAATAGTTCTATGTGCTTGTATTAATAGCAAGTATTGACATTGAAATTGTGTTTGATTTTATTCCGTGATGATTAAATCGGGATATTATATCATCGAGTCAACACAAATATTGCATCATGGAGCCAACGAAAATAATTTTTTTTATTAATCCGATGCTAACCAAAAATGAAAGAAAATCGATATCTGAATCTTTTTGCGGTATGTCTAAATGAAATTGTAACTTTAACGCATCATTTTTGTTGTTAAAACAGAGTGGCCGACACACTGAGAGAGTTGGATGCCAGGCATAAGAGAGACGCTGATGAAACTACGGCTTTAGAGACGATGATACAGAAAGCTGAACAGAATCTGGAGGCTACAACTGTGAGTTATTACTAAATGTAAATAATAGAGATTATAAGATTGCAAGTTCAACATTATAAATGTTATTATATTGTAAATATTGTACGTTAGTCAGTTGCATATTTTTGTTGTTTTGTATGTATTTTAGTTAAATTATTCGGTTTATAAAAAAGATTTGTTGTTTGTTATACACAGCAACGTGCTGTGGTTGCAGAGGGAACAATAGTGAAGCTGAGACAAGACATTTGTGATTTACATGTAGGCTTTTTCAAATTAATTATCTCGTATATTGCTAGATGTTGTATACTTTGCTAATTGTCTGTATACTTAATACTAATTAAGTAATTGAATGCTGCATAGCATATTATTCTTAATAAAATGCGATCTTGATGAAGTCAAATATGATACCTTTAGTATGCACACACATAAGATTTATCTCTGTGTATAGAAACTGAATAATGAGTCGACACTTACTTGGATCAGTTGCTAATTACTGGAAATTGTATTGGATTTCAGGAAGTTTGTTAATTGAGATTAATCTATCAACAATTACGTTTTGGATTTATTGCATCAATAAAATCTTGAAGCAGAGTACTTGATAGTACTTACTGTTTAGTCTGTTGTGTTGTGTTGTTGTATACATAAAGGCAGAGAATGAGACGTTAAAGAGAAGATTACAGGCAGGTGGCAACAGTTGTACTCTACATGACACAACGTTACACGTATCGCGCCAAATAGACGCAGCAGCTAGCGATGCTGAACAACTTCTCAAGTAAATCATTTAACATTATGTTGTTAACAATTGATAAACTTTAGAATTTTTTTCTCATTTGAGATGGATATTCGCGATCTGATTGTGTCCCATCAGTTCAAAAAGCAACTTATTCTAAGTATGTGACCAGTTAATTATATTAAGACTAGCGTGTACTGCACATTGCCTGGTTCTGCTCACATTCAGGTCATACCAATATATTACTAAATAGGCTTATTATACTGATGTGACATTAATCATGATCACCAATCAAACAAATTCAAACAGGATTTGAAAGGATTTTACATTTGAATCTGTGCTGGAGACCAATCTTGCTTGCAATATCTTTGACTTGCTTTGTCCAATTAGTGAGGCGCTTAATTCATACGACATCTTGAATAACATTCATATCTGTTGATTTTAACTTTTCTTTAAAACTTCAGCTTAATATAATATATACGATATATATTTTTGCATCTTGTTTCTAATTGAAAGGTTGATTTATGGCAGTGTAAACTTTTCTTTGATTTCAGGAAGCTTCTTACCGGTGTTGATTCATTAAAAGTTTTATCAAACATCTTAGCGTCTGCAGATAAATTTGTAGATTAGCCTTTCATCATATTTTAGTCATTGTTGCAAAGAATGAGGAGTACTACTATATAGAACTTACAATTAGGAGAATTACTGAACGAATACATTGAATTTGATATAATTTGCAATACAGTGCAAAGTTACAACTTTAGGTGTTATTATTTAAATAAACACAATTCGAGTTGGTTAATGATAATAACTGAATCTGACCGAACACTAATTGTTATTATTGTATATAAAGTGTATTATATTTTGTCTGTAAATTAGATTTATGTCGAATTTTAAATTTCTCATTCATTTGCTAATTTTTTACAATATTTGGTTAATTTTTTACATTTTGTAAAAATTCTGTCTGTCAGTGGCTGATGGTTTGAATTTTTACAAAAGTGCATATTAATGGATTTAGAAAAAATGGTAATCCAATGGTAAATCCAATGTCAGGCATTTCATTCATTAGTTCATGCGCTCATTTAAGTGCATGATTACAGGCGTGGCACCACGAATTAAAACTGGGAGGGTCTAAAATCAGTTTGCCCCCCCACTAGGGGGATCAAACTGAATATTGAGCATTGACTCATTTCGAAGTGATGACATTTCCTTTTTTTATTAATTACTACACTTTTTTTGACTGACTTTCAACGCATAAGATGACATTCAACTGTGCAGACTTCATGTGACCCTTCACTGATCGTTGTTCGTGTCCCTCCACTGGTCAGTTTTTGTCCCCCCCCCTATGGGGGGGGAATATCACAAAAACTGGGTAGAATATGTCCCCCCCAGCTCCCATATTGGCGCCGCGCCTGCATGATTGTTTACTTTAAGTGTTTGCTTTATCTCAACTCTGCAATAAAAACCTGCATGGAACCGTAACAGTAACAAGCATTAACAAGCCATGTTTCTAAGTAAGCTACCGATCTATTAAACACTTCGCTAACATTGCAGTCTAGAATTCTCTTACATTTAACTCTACACAGCTTATTAGAAATTAGGCCATGGTTAGCTATAGTGAAAATGTTACATTTTTTGCATATGCCTACATTTTTTTGTCAAGTTTATATTTTCTTTATGTATATTTGTTTATTCTGAATGCTTAATCCCTAAGAAGTAACTTTCATCAAGTATTTGCATCCATTCATAAGTATTTATAGTTCTATTTATCTGGGGTTACAGCTCTATTTTCTATATCTCAACTCTGCAAAAAAGTTGCATAGAACCATAACATTAACAATATAAAAATATGTTTGTCACATTTTCATAAATTGATACTTTGTATATGTCTAAATCTATAGTATCTTCTCATTTATTTCCACATATCTGTACATTTTTACTAACAAATTATAATTCTTGAACAATGATGAATTACTGTATAAATTTAAATCAACAAAAAAAATCAAGTAAATATCGAAAGCAGTTTAATCAAAATAGCAAAATTATGAAAATTGACTTTGAATATATGATTATTAACGGGTACTCATATATACTGGTTGAGAACTAAAAGTTTTAACATCTAACAAATTATTTAAACCAAGAGAAAAGTTAATTACTATTGAACTGATTCGGAAGTATATTATTATCACGTTAGATTTTTAGCTTTATTAAAACTTTTAATAGAACAAAGTAATATAACCTTTACATGCACAAAAAATGCTATCAATAAAAAAATGATTATTTACTGTTATACTGTAAGCAAAAATGTTACAATTTAAGAGTTTCATTCGCAATAAATTCAAAAGCTGTTTATTAACCCATAAAAAACAATAGAAACAATTATTGGAAATAAACACGTAAGGCATACATTGCGCTTAATACAGATCTGTTGGAGCATTCATATATTTTCAGATAGTTCTACATACATATATAGGCACAATGTGTGTAACATCATATTCTAATCATTTCAGAAAAATCTTAATGATAAGTTTTACAATGATATTAAATGCGAGTTAGTACAAAGAAATACAGTTTAAAGTTAAGTAGTCGCAATAGGAAATCGATTTACAAAAAATTCAGATAGCGCAATCTAAAACCGATGCAATTTGTAATTGCTTAAAATAAGCAAAAATTCATGAAAGTTATATTTTATATTCAAATACAGTCATTATTACATTAAATTTTGCATATTGTCATGAAGTTAATAAAATGTTTGTCTAAGAACCTTGGTTAACTTTTTTTAATGATAATTTTTATTAAATCATTTGTTAAACCAATCTTTGAAACAAAAATAATATTAGTATTTACTATTGTTTCACTGAAGCACAAAATAACAAAAAACTTCTAAGATCATAATTACTAACATAATTAAATAGATCTAATATTACATAACAAATTTCATATCGAGTAAATTTATGACAAAACACTAATTAGCTACAAAAAAATGATATCATTTATCGCAAATCACACTGCAGGCAAAATATTGTTAGCAATCTAAGTTAAGCAGTTTACAACACAACACTGAGCTCATAAAAGTGGCTAATATAAGCGACAAAAAGAAATGCAAGCAATAGCGTCTGAAAATGCAGTAAGAACTATACTCTATAATATCATGATAAGCTCATTAAATAATATGACATCAGCATGAAGCTAGATTTAAGAAGAAGTCTGAGATTCGATATGTGAAGAGTTTTTAGAATCTAGTCTCTTTCGATACTTAATTCACATGCCATTGAATCGGATCCGATGGCTTTGACTTCCTGTGCTTCTTGAACCAGAGCACACAGTGGACAACACCACCAAGCCACAAGGTCACCCAACATTGAACCAGCGATACTCTTTTGGGCACGCACTCTTGAACGAATGATCGCCCCACAGATGCACCCAGCTATTGGAAAGCACATGACCAGACCACAAAGGCAGCAGTTGTCTCCAACCTTCTCTGCCACTTTGCCAGCCGTGTAGCATGGTACAAAGTAGGTGATAACGCATACTCCACAATTGTCAAAACATCCGCAGATGCCATGTGACCATTCCCCTTCAGACATATTGATCGTGAGATGAATGGACTAAGATTTTTGTAATTTAAAAGATCTGCAAAATAAATAAAGAAATCTGTAATATTTCAGACATGCCAAAGGTAGTTGAGATAATTTTTTTAATGTAGATTTTTACTATTTAATTTTGTGCAATGTCAGCTTAACCAATTAAATAAAAAAGCTGATCAGTGAATCTAATTTTTGTATCCAAGAAAAAATCTCTTGTCATATCTCAACCCACATCGAACTTAAAGTTATTAATTCTATAATACTTAAAGTATAACTAAATAAAGAACTGAAATAGTAATAGATTTTGCAATAATTGACCCTACATAAAAAGCAAGTGTATGCATTTATTGCAACTGAATAATGAATGAAAATTTTCTACGAAAGTGATTCACAATAACAAGATTTAAGTACACACAACAATTTATACACTTTGTTAAATATTGCATGGTGATAGAAACCGTCAGCATATAGTCATATGTCAGCATATAGGCCTACTATACTGAAGACTATAATTATAAAGTAAAGTGTGCGGAGCAGATTTCTAGCGATACTATAGTTTTCTGGCATCCTTAGTACCCCTCCTCCATCAAAAACCTTAATATAATTGAATCTAAAATCTTTAATATCATGATTTCAGTAAAAAAAATTAATTAATTTTTTAATAAAAACCCCCTTTGCAATGAAGATACAGTTAATCATTAATGTTTTATCAATTTCGCAATATGACCAAAACAGTTTCAGCCTTATGCTGAAAGCCTGAAACTGCAGTTATGCATATTATCCATATGCTCGAAATGAAAAATACAGTCTTACCAATGATTTAATACGTTGTCTTCCTCAAGTACGCTAGCCCACATTAATGCGCTACTATAATAAGCCGTCGTGCAATTGCTGCTGCGCTGCGCTAATGCAAATAGAGTTGCAGATGCTTGCGAATTAAGACCTAAATAATGATATCTAAATTATTATTTTTAAAAAAATAGTGCCAAAGATTCTATTCTACTCACCTGGTATGTCTCCTAGTTTGTATATAAGTTCTTTTCGCACCTGTGGCTGTTTTTGTAAATGGTTTGACAGCGTGTGACCGTTGGACGTGAATAATTAAACACATTCATTCAAAAGCTACATGAAGGCAGCGGGCGCTGGGCTGCTGCAGCTTAGCGCATCGTATTGTTATATCAATGCAATCGTGCTATTATTTTATTGATTATTATCGGACTGATTCAGTTTTGCAATAGACATAGACAATAGACAAAGACTGCAATAGACACTTTTTATTGATTGTAATTAATAAGTAGCTTGCAAGCCTAGTGGTGTATAAAAAAGGCTTAAATTAATTTCTTAAAATGTTTCACTTAGGTGAAATTATACATGGCAAAAAATTGCAATAAGAAGTTTGAGATACTTCTCTTTTCTCTATTTATTAGTAAAGAAAAATATGACACAGCATTAGCAATAAAATGATATATGAATTTAATAATACTTTTTTTAATATATTAAAGTATTATCTTACTTTAGCTACAAATACTTGTTAAAAGTGGAGAAACTCAATCATCGATCTCATAAGTGATTTTTGATTTAAAAAAAGTGTATGTCGATATTCTAAAAAAATTATTAGTGAGCTTGCACAGTAGTCACTTTTTCATAAACTAAGCATTCTCGCTAGATACTTTTCGCTATCAATGAGGCAGATGGATAATATAGATGGATAAATATTAGATGGATAATATGATATGGGATATCCATATTTAGTAGGCTAATAGTACTTAGTACTATGGATGGATAATATAGATGGAATAGTACTAAGTACTAATAGTACTAAGTACTAATAGTACTTAGTACTATTAGTACTAATAGTACTATTAGTTCAATTAATATAGGACAATTAGTACAAAGAATTTCTTTTTTTATTAGCCTTAATGTAAAATATATCAAAACTATTTATTAGGAACATTTTGCACGTCAATTAATAATTAATTTGTTTGTAATTAATTAATAATAATTAATTAATTTCAAGCATTATACTCTGAAAACAAATTGATCTCTAAGCCACACACTTAAATACAATGTTATAATTAATTAATAATAATTAATTAATTTGTAGCCTAATATAGAAATTTCGATATGTTTGCTCCCTAGTCACTTTTTCAGTTTTATTTTGAAACTGTAATATAAATTATGCTTTTTTAACTTTTAGTCAAAGTTTGTTTAATTTTCTGCAAGATACGATAAATAAAAATGCAATGTCAAAATCAACCTTCCGTATTTAATATTCCAATTGATTTAATTGTATCACAATATATCACAAAAAAATTAATTAAAATTAAATTTAAATAAATAAAATTTCAGTTATTAATAATAAATGTTCACTGCAGATCTAATTATAACGGAGAAAGGCATTTTCCATCTCCAAAATTTTATAAGCATTTTTATCTAATTATTTACTCTGGCCGAGTGCAAAAAAGTGGCATTTTATATAGTCTAATAGCGTGGCTATTTTTGAGTGAACAATCCTTCCCCTCCCAAATTAAGAGTTGGTTGTGCCAATGGATCTTTTGCTATGCTTCTTGTACTCCAGCTTGAGTCATAAGATCTGCGATGTTTCTCTCCAAGTCGTCAATACGGTGACCCATTTCATCTAGTGGAAGAACTTAGTTAAGAAATAAATCCTTTATATTTGACATTACAATTCTTGTCCATATATTACGTTATGTTAAGATTCGTGAAATTTGCATTTTTAAAATTATAAACTAGCTCGCATGGCGTCTTATCGCATAGTATAATATTAATCTACTTCTAAACCAGATTACGATGGCCGAACTGTGACAATTCCGATGTGTAGATTGAACAACCGACGTTGAAATATATAGAGATTGAGAAAATAATGAGTTTTTGACTAACCCTTGAAATGTCAAAGGTAACTACCATGACAATTTCATCTCTAAAATATTATTTTTAAATCTAACAATTTTAATTAGCATGACTATAGCCAACCTGGATTAATATGACAATAGATTAAAAACAGAATAGAATAATTAATCTTCTTGCAAGCTCTCTTAAAAATTAAATTAAATATTAAATAAAAGGATATTTCTTGATATCACTTGATCAGATGTCGTTTGAAATTTATCTTGCATTTGTTGAAGCAAGCCTTGAATCTACATGTGTAAAGAATATGAAAAACACCAAATAAATTACTATTATAGCGATGCAGTTTAGTTCTTTATTTTTGCATGTATTACAACTATTGTATATATTTTGCAATGGCTACTAACATATCAGCGAATTAGTAAGTAAAATATTATTTTATAAATTTAAAGGACGGTATACGTTGTCATAAAACTGCGGTCACTAGAGCAGTCGTTGAAATCGTCGCACAAAATATATTTCGTGATGTGAGCATTAGGGTCCTAGAAGCAATCGTGTACAATTATCATAGAATTCAACTGCATTCAGCCTATAGTGCAATAAACTATAATAGCCTACACAAAATATTCTGGACATGTCTGGACATGTTTGCTTTTTCAACGGGCATAACAACATATTGTTTTGATTGTTGCTGGCCTATCCTAGGCTTTATCAATGGGACCTAGTTACTATGAAATGCAATGAGATCAATTTGTTTTCAAAGTATAATGCTTGAAAATAATGGAATGTCAAAATACATGTAGTTTCACAACACTATTAAATATATTATTATTTTTAGTGCATTGATAGCAACCAATTGCTAACCCTAAGCCACACACTTAAATACAATGTTATAATATACTAGATGTACAATATAAAATAATACGAGTTAAGAGAGATTATGAATTATTGAACTTGGTGCATGTCATAATATAATAAAGATATTTTTAAATCACTGTGCAATCTCTATTATAATAAAAGCCATTATTAAAACTATCTGATTACAAAATTATTTAATAATAATCAAGATATTGTAATTGTTGTTTTAATCCAATTTGGTCAATTATACTGAAAAATTAATATTGGCGACATTACTATTCTTTAATTTCAATAAACATTTTGAATTTAATGTTAAAATAGATCCAGATATGCTCCTATCTATAATCGTAATTAAACATGAAGGTCACTAATAGAGCATAGCCCACTTCAAACTAATTGTAAAGTAACCTATTTAGTCACACGTAATTTTAAGACTCAATTTGAATCTACAATAGTTAAGTAACTGCTAAATTACAAAAGTAACTGCTAAATTACAAAAATTTAAATTGCTAGTGTTAAGGTACAAAGCTATTGCGTATAGTTTTACTTACGTGTTGAGTTAGATCTGAGGCATTCCTAGGATCTGCTCCGTCGACAACTTGCGTTCGTCTTGCATCGGCCATGTTGCTCTACTGACGTTAACAGAATAAATGCAGTACACTTTGACGACAAGCAAACACTGTTCATTGATCTTCACTCTTAATTCTCCGGTGATCGTAAAATTGTGTGTAGAATTCATATTTCATAAATTTTGATATTTTCATTTTTAAAGCAACGCTGTCAATGTCAGTCGAATAAAATCTTGTCAAATCATTCGATAAGCTAGCTGTTTATAGGAGTTTAGATGGCTATAGTTGAAATTACTGTTTTCCTTGTTTTATTCTTTCTTGCATTGAATAATTTTTTTACAAACTGACAACATAGTAGGTTATCGACAAATAACAAACAAAAATTGATAAAAGAATGTGTGGAAAGGAGTGGAATCTATTTTTGAGAAATAAAATAAGTAGGCCTAGAGTTAGAGTTTTTCGTATAGGCAAAACCTTTACGAAATTTTATTTTTCAACTTGAAGAACTTTTATAATTATCACATGACAAACATATATGTATGAATAAAACAACATAGTGCAAAGTTAAGAAAAAATACGCATAAAACATTCATATCCTATATTTAGGTCTAAAACAATATCAGAAATATCGATTAGAGTTATTACCCTTTACATGGCACCGAAGGAACAGTTTCAAAATTGAAAATTTACAAAAACTACAGAAATTAATTAAATACAAATATATAAAATGCAACCATTAGCCACTAATTGCATCAATTCCGTCAACATTTTCTGTAATTTCGCCGTCTTTTCTCTAGATATTTAACTTATGTAATATTGTTATAGTTTATTATTAGTCAGTCATATAATAAATTAAATGTGTTTTTAGTACATTCAAATGTCGTTTTCTATTGATGTTGTTTTTGTTCGCGCCATATTATTTGCTGAAATGCTTTTTTTTCTTTGTTTTTTACTGAAAAAATAAAAAATAAAAATATTCCTATAGGCTATAGCGAATAAATATAGACTTAAATACCGGGTAATATTCAATGTACTGAAATGCTAATTAATTATTTAATTTAATAAATATAGTAATAATTAGGCATTACAGTTGAAATATAATATAGAAGAGTTATTTAGTAATTTTTATAAAAATGTCTAGATTTATTTGTATTTTATACACGCGTTATTTGTATTAAATAGGAAATAACCGGACGAGGGAATAGATTTCTAGACGCTTGTATGAGGGAATCAGTGTTGGTCGCTTAAATGGCTGAATTGACTGTAGACAAAGATGCGTTCCAGCGCCGCATAAAGAAAGTCTATTCCACTTGGAATGTAAGTATAGACAGTGGTGTAATTTTTTAGGCTTTCATTCGGTTTTGCACCTTATTGGCAGTAGTGTAATTTTTTAGGCTCCAATTCGGTTTCGCATCGCAGCCTGTTAGGATTAGAAATAGTTTAGGGTTAGAATTTGGATTTACATTGTAACTAGGGTCATGATTAGGGTTATTAAGACGGATCAGACGTAGTTTACAGTTATTTTCAGAGAATTCTAGCTGAGTTTTACTTATTTTTAAAATATAGTTTATTACCGCCTTTTTGAATGAGCGATACTTGAAGAAACGCTGATCAAAACATAATTTTTTTCTTCAAAGTGTTTGATATAGTTTGAATTTCGCGATGAGACTGGTTTTATTATACTCCTCATCCTTTGTGATCTTAATTTTATTCATATAACTTAAGGTAGTGCGTAACCAAAGGAGACCCTTCAAATTTAAAGTCTTTATCGAAGAATGACGTCTCTGAATTATCTGTTGATTTAGTAAGCGTGCAGCAAGTTAACAATAAACAACATCTAATGACACATTACTTCAAAAAGTTACATATAATGACGTGCAAATGTAATTTATTGTTTATTTATTTAAGATTAAAGTTATGCCGTTTATGATATAAACAGAAAGGGGGGCAGGATGACATTTGGTCCAAAGTTGATGCTATTGTAACTGCGGTCGGCGTAGATGAAGAAGTTGTCTACTCAAAGTCATCCGCTCTGCAGGTATTTATTTTATTTACAAATTATCATAAATGACTTATTATAATGTTATTATTTAAATGTGCATTTGAAAGAGGGTCATAAGAATTGTTATCGTAATTAGCTGATAGGAAAAATTCATTTGTCATTAATTCTGTGATTGATTAGAGAAATTTTATTTTAATTTGTTTAATCAATAAATTACACTTCATTTTTGATAAATCTTATATAATGTATATATTAAATAATTAAAATTTTCATTAAATTATTATATCATGCTAAAGGATGCAACAATAATTGAAATATTCTAGTATTAATGAGATTTTAATGACTTAAAATCTGACTTTAACACTTTAAATCTTTTAGTTTTAAAAAGTTTATTATTTATTCAGTTTATTTATTTATATATAAAAATGTTTATTTGTTTATTTATAACACTAATATCGACTTTTATTTTTAGATGTGGTTGTTTGGTTATGAATTGGCCGACACGATAATGGTACTGTGTGAAAACGCGATAGCATTTTTATCCAGCAAGAAAAAGATTGACTTTATAAAACAGATGGAATCCGGATTAAATGATTCGTCTGAAGGAAGGATTCCTCCTTTTAAACTTCTCGTCAGAGATAAGGTGGTATACTTGTTTCTATGTACAGTAGATATATTTAATCACTGGAAATCAGTTATGAACTAATTTCTTGGCTAAATGGTTTCCTCTCTCAGTTGATGGTTTGTCCTCACTGCTTGGGTGGAGTATGTGTGGTCTTTCCTGATACTGAGGGACGTCTGCGACATCATCCCTCGACAGTTAAACAGACGTTAAACTTTTATTGATTAAATGGTTACCTTTCCTGGTTATTTGAACAACCGTAGAATTTTTTATAAGGAACCTTTGTCGCTAAACAAGAGCTAACCCGAATGATACACTTTAAAATAAGTGAAGGGGAATAGACAGAGAGAGGGAGAAATACCTGATGTCAGTTTGTAGTTGAGATTTTTGTGTAGTTTTAATGTTTTTATTATTCAAATTGCTTGTTTTGTGATATAAATGATTATTCTGTGTGACTTCAAAGTTAGATTACAGATTTTAATGATATGGCAGTTGAATTATTATTGTTATTTTTGAATTTGAGATTATAAAGTATTGAAGTTTGAGTGTTTTGGTAATGTTGTGTTTTAGACGGACAAGGATAAGGCTAACTATGAAAAGCTGATTGCCATTATTCAAGAATCGAAAGAAGTTTGTGAAAGCTATAGTTTTTATTATTTGAAATTTTATTACATGTTTTAACTTTGAAATTAGTTTACTAGTTTAATTAGTTTGATAGAAGTTTAAATCAATTTATTAGCTGTTAATTTTGATTTTTAATTATCTTTTATTTTACACGCTTTTTTAAAGTATAATGTACGATATTCGATCATTTCAATATTCATCAGATTGTTTAGCCTCTATCATGAATTATGGTCTAGTTGCAGATCTTTCATATTTTTCGTAACTCTTTATTTATTGATTCAGGGTAAGACCATAGGTGAGTTCAGTAAGGAGAAGTTTCAAGATGAATTCATTGATGGTTGGAGAAATGCATTGAGCAAAGTGGAGTTCACTAAGGTTGATATTTAATAAGAAAAAGATTTCTTTCGAATTTAAGTCATTGATATTTGTCATGTAATTTTAAAACAGTATTTGAAGTATAGGTTAAGCCTACTTTTAAAATATATATTGCATTATTAAAATTAATGCAGATAGATATGTAAATATATATATAATGGTTTTTGTCATATATTATATAATTTTTAAACAAATATGCTATACAAGATATTTTAAATGTAAAATGTAATTAATCTATATGCGGAGTGAAATATTAACGATTTTTAAATTTAGGTTTAAATTGTAACAGTGGGATGTTAAGTTAGATTCGTTTTGATTAACAGACAGATGTGAGCAGTGCTGTTGCGTATTTAATGGCACCTAAAGATGAATCTGAAATCAATATAATCAAGAAAGCGAGTCAAGCAACGGTTGATCTTTATACGAAATATCTCAAAGAGCAACTCATGGATATCATTGATCAAGAAAAGGTACACTTTCTCTTTATATTATTGTGTTTTTTGTTGAATTTCTACAATTTGTAAATTGTTCTGATAAATGTTAACTGTAAAAGTTGATGCGTTTAATTTTAGTATTTTGTAAATTGATGCAAGTAATTTATAGTTTGTCATTATTACTGATATTGTCGATTCTTGCTCTTTTTTTAATTCATTTTGAATGGTTAGGAGGATAATATTTATGTAATATAGTTAAGAAGGTGACATAAATGATGATGATTTTATAATTTGACTTTAAAATTAATTTTATAAAAAAAGGTTAGCATTGTATTTTTGAATCTACGTATAGAAAGTGAAACATTCCAAAATAGCAGACCAATGTGAAGAGGCGTTACAAAACAAGAAATATGTATCGGGCTTAGACAGTAGTCAGTTGGACATGTGCTATCCACCCATTATACAGAGTGGGGGTACATATGCACTCAAGTTTAGTGTTGTCAGGTAAGCAAATAAGTATTCATTTTGTATTTGCTTTTAATATAGTTCAAACTGTATATATGTATTTGCAAAGAAAAAACATAGCAAACATAATAATGTACATAATGTACTCATAATGTGTATGTATTGATCACTTTTGCTGTTATAGTTTGTATCTATCAAAGGTTTACATTTCAGTAATATTCAGGAATAGAATAATTATTGTGAACTGTTTATAAGATGTAGTTATTGAGCTAAAGCATCTTGCCAAAGGTGCAGCAAGTCAGCAGAATATTATAGGAAATACAAACTTGAACCAGATACCTTTTCTTTCTGAATACATTGCTTTAACCACATTTCTACAAGCTTCATCTCAATCAAACTTTTGTAATATTATTGAACAAGTACTACTGTGTAATTCATATGATTAGAGTTTATGTTATAAAATATCAATATAATAATAATATATAAAATATAATAGATACATCAGGATATACATATTTCAAATTGTATATTTTGAAAAGTTGAAAAGTTGAAGAAGTTATACTTTATATAAAGTTTGATGTATATGTTTCCTTTGATGGCAATATTTGCCTGTTTCTGCAGTGATAAGAACATATTACATTTTGGTACAATTGTCTGCATGCTTGGAGCTCGTTATAAGTCTTACTGTTCTAACACTGTGAGAACTTTGATGGTCAATCCAACAGAAGAGATGCAGAAGAATTATGATGTGCTGCTTAAAGTTGAAGAGGAAATTATTAATAAACTACAACACGGTAATTATAACTTAAATATAATTATAACTAAGACTACAAGACTATTTTTTTGTAAGAAAATCTTAGCTATTACAAATGCAGTGAGTGAAATAATATGATATTTTTAATTAAAATTTGTTTGTATTGTCATGCAGTTGGTTTTTAAAATTAAACTCTTGTGCTGATAATATAGCGATTAATAATACTAAATGTAAAGTTGTTACTATACTCTTTTCTAGTGCACCGAATGACTCCGTTTTATATTAATAATTTTTATTCCGCAAATGTTAGTTAGTTTCTTAAACCTAGATCGCTCTTGGCTCGTATTTTTTAATAGGTATTTGTAATAAGTAATAAATAATTGTAAGTAGAATTGTAAGTAGACGTAATAATAATTAGTAATAAGTTTATAATGTTATTGTCGTCAAATATAAAGATAGAGTTCATTTTGTTTTCGGCAAGTTTTATAAATTTACTTTATTTTTATATTCAATGATTTATCAGGAACTAAACTGTCCGAGGTTTATGATGCCGCTGTCGCGATTGTTAAAGAAGAAAAACCAAACTTACTGGATAAGATGACTAAAAGTGCTGGGTTAGTTATGACTTTTTGCAGTAATACTATAATGTTATATCTATGTTTTATGATGACATTGATATAAGATATCTTTTTTTAATTTTAAAGTAAAGATGGCTTATATTATTTAAGTGTTGAAACTAATAATTTTATTTAAATGTTTAATTCTAATTACATTTTTTTAAATTTATAATGTTTGCGTAGTGTGAATTTATTTATAAAACCTTGCGGTAAATTGGATAATGCGGTTAACTATGAATTGATAAATCTTGATTAGAATCCTATCAAAAGGATAACAATATTTTGCTGACTCGCTGCACCCTTTAAGTAGATGTTTAGTTCTATTACTGCGTATTCGAAGCTAATCTTGACTAGCTTATTTTCATATTGCTTCTTGTCTGTAGTTTTTGTACGATTATTTTCTTTTTCTTAGTTTTGCAATGGGCATAGAATTCCGAGAAGGTTCCATGTTGATTGCTGCTAAGTCAGAGATTCCAGCCAAGAAAGGAATGGTCTTCAATGTCTACATGGGTTTCTCTGACCTAGAGAATAAAGCTGCTAAAGATACGGAGGGAAAGAAATACGCGTTGTTTCTCGGCGATACTGTTATTGTAAATGAGGTAAAAATGAGTTTGAATTTTAAATATTTGCAGTTTCTGTTGGATAATTAAACTTAATTTTATCATTTTTACTTGCAGATTTATGCCGTTTTTAAGTATTTATTACTTTTAATTTAATAGAATTTGTTTTATGACAAAATTTTGTAAAATTATATCATATAGGTAGTTTAGATTTTTATAAAGGTAACTGTGTCCCTATAAACGAAATATTGTGGTCTCTGTATATATGTTAAATCAGTGAATTGAACGATAGGGATTAGTTGTTAAATGTATTATATTTCTTAATTTTTGACTCGTTCACAATTTTGACACAAGAATTATATTTCTATGTAGCTATGTCTTGAAATGTTTATTTATTTTAATTTGTTTGTATTCTATTTTTGCTTATTTGTATAACATTTTGCTTTTTATTTTTAACATTTAGCCTATTTCTAGTGTCATAGAAGATAATTGTATACAAGATTCTATATAAATTCGAAATGTGCATTGTTTTTTTATTAATTCTCTTCTAATTTAGTTTTATCAATATTAAGTAGAAATTTATTTCACTTTTCGTTTTGTAGGGTTCACCTGCCACTATTTTAACTATCATAAAGAAGAGAACGAAACAAATAGCTATCATCTTAAAGGTACTTTTAATACATATATGATATTAAATAAATGAATTTTAATGTCAGACATATTTGTAATATTAAGCTTTGATATTATGGGTTAATATTAAGTGTTTTTTAATATTAAGCTTTGATTATTTGAACATTTAGCGCTCAATTCTGTTTCAAATATGCGATTTCTAAATGAGCTGGATTGAGAACTGAATGAGGAAGTTTATTCTGGTTTACAATGTATAGGAAGGAGATGATGAAGATGAGGAGTCAGAGACAAATGAGGACAAAATAGAGGATCATAAGGACATGGGACGTGGTCAGAGGAATGCCATATTGTCTAGTAGGACTAGGGTATGTAGTGCTGTTCTTTTCAAATTTAACATATCGTACAAATTTTGATTAAATTACATAAAGCCACTGTGCTTTAATAGGATGGCTTTATCATTATAACTTTATTATTTAACTTTTATTATAACTAAGTTATTCATCAGTTTAACGAAGGGTATGTTTTCGTATGTTTTTATTTCAATCTGATTTAAATATTATATTTTAAAGTACACTTTTTATTTGAAAAAAGTTTCTGTAATTGGCGATTAATGTCATAAAATATATGATAGTTATTATTTATAAATAATCAATCATTTATAGCATTTCAAAAGTTTATACAAGTTTTGATGTAATTTATTTTTCATATCATTAACAATTATGAAATCTATTGAAATTAAAATTGTTTCAAATGTTATTGTTGGCTATTCTCACATTACTAGATTGTAAGTATCAGTTATTAGCATGTGTCTGGTATTTATTTGTCAAATGTTGTCTACTGGTAATTAATTTATAACTGAAGAGTTAAAATTTGATGGATTTTGCATTGATTAATATGACAAAACTTTATTAGTGATAATTGAAAATATATTAAGTTGTAAGTATTGAATTTGTTATGGTTGTTACACTGTACCATACTGCATGTTAGATTTGCATGGATTTTTATGATATATTGAATGTAATTTAATCGTTATATATATATGTAAGTGTTTGAAGAATATGCTTAAAAGTGTTTATGGGCAAGATATACATAGATTTTATTTATTAAGATGAAGAATAACTATATTTCATTGTTCATATATTTCTGAATAAAGTCAAATTTTAAAGCTGTAGAGTTGTGTTGATTTTGTATACAGTTTTAAATTTAATAGTTGCTGTTTAAATTAGCCGAGCTTGCATTATAATGCCTGTATTTAGACTGATTTATATTGATTCTATGATTTTTTTATTTGATGGCAAGATGGCAAGTAATGATGAGAAATGTATCAAACACTGTTAGTATGCTGTTGTGAAATCTACAATTTAGGATTAAATTTCAACTTAATGTCCTGAGTTATTTGTCTGTTTAATAATCTAGAGAATTTATTTATAATAATAGCTACAATATCATAATATATACTTTATAATAATATTTCAATGCTACCTTTATGCATTTAAGTTAAATTTACTGCATGCAGATGCTACCCATTTTTAATTCATATTTTGTAGTTAGTTACCGATTTGAAATCTAACGATTTCTTCATTTTGTTTATGCTGAATGACTTCTAATTTTTGTGTAAAACTAATGTTGGTGTGCTGTTTAAGACTGAAGTGCCATCAGAAGAGAAACGTCAACAGCATCAGAAAGAGCTTGCCGAGAAGATGAACAGAGATGCCAAGGAGAGACTGGCTGGTCAGAAAGAAAAAACTAATGACAAAAAGTACGACTCGAGTTTTTTCTTTTAGAATCTTTTTTAGTTTTAACTTCTGATGCATGGAGAGGGGGTAATGGAAATATGGTTTCCTCTCAAGTTTCCACTTAGGGTTCAATCCCGAAGCGACTTTAATGGTAATGTAACTGTTTCTGGGCATGGATATATTTGCAGTAGGGATCTTTTTTATTGAGGAATAAATGCAAAGATCTTCTTCATTGGGTTTAGCACAACAGCTGGTTGCTGCAAGAATAATAATTGGATGAGCTTTTCATTAGTATTTATAGTACAGTCATCTTTATTTCTGTAAATTCTAATGACTTGCTAATATTATTGTTGTTAATATTAATCACAAAGTTTTTCTTTGAATTACTATGAAATATGACAAATATCACATGTTATATAGTAAAAGGGACAATGCATATAATTATGAATGGTTCATTTGACTTGTGTATCTTTATGATACTATATAAATATATTTATTTTGTAATATTGATTTATTTATTGTTGTATTAATTCAGAGATCGTAAAGTCTGTACATCGTATAAGAGTGTCTCTCAGTTGCCTAAAGAGAATGAACTGAAAGAATTAAAGATCTATGTCGGTCAGTCAGTGGTCAAACGATTTATGTTAGAAATAAACTCAACTTTTTCTATTACGTATGATTTCATGCTCTAAACATTTTGTATTTGCAGTCATGTATGAACGTTTGACTTTTAATTTTAATAGCATGTGTAAGTTGGTTTTAGCTGGCACCATTTTTTTTAAGACATCTTATAAGACATCGACACACCATACTATTATAACGTTGAAATTATACGGATGTGTTTGTGATTCCTTCTGGTAGTGGAAAGTATTTTTCAAGAATTATACTTAAGATATATTTCTTATTTACAGATAGAAAGTATGAAACCCTTATTCTACCGATATACGGAACTTCTTGTCCCTTCCACATTGCTACTATAAAGGTATTATTTTAATAGATGTGTAATATAATTATTTTTTTCTTTCAACTTGCGAATAAAAAGTCATGTAATTCTCATGAAGATCTTAACAAAAAAAGAAATTACTTGAAAATTAGCATGAAATGACTATTTCATGCTTACTATTAAATGACTATTTCATGCTTACTATTAAATGACTATTTCATGCTTACTATTAAATGACTCTTTCATGTAATTAAGTAAAACAAAATATTCTGCACCACTATTCCTGCGTGAAGCAACTTTTCGTTTACAATTGCTTATTTTGAATCAAATTTAGCCATAAATCGATTTAGAACAGATTGTTCTTTTTGCGTCAAATTCAGTCATAAATTGATTTAACTACGTGAGTGTGAACTGCGCTGTACTTACATTATATTTCTGTGCAGAACATCAGTCAGTCAGTGGAGGGGGAGTACACGTATCTACGTATCAACTTCTTTCATCCGGGCGCAGCTCTCGGCAGAAATGAAGGGGTGGTCTTTCCTAATGCTGACGCTAACTTTCTTAAAGAAATGTCAGTTCATTTTGACATCCTGTATCTATGGAATAGTGGTTTTTTGATTAGATTTAGAATTAATTTATAAACTGAATTTTTCCAATATAGTTAATATTCTATGTTATATACGTTATTATATATTTTAACAATCTAAACAATTATAATAGCAATTATAATTTGTCATCATCTTGTTCAAGCTCTTTAGTGAAGTGGTAGAGCGTTGGACTCGGATGTGGCAGATTCAGGTTCGATTCCCATGAATGTTCATTATTACTCTAACTTTCATTAAATAAGGTGCTTAAATTGAAAGCTATGTCTGAGTCATCATTCATATAATACCGTAATCATTACATTTATATTGGCTCTTTCACCAGCAATCATTGTAATACATAACCAATACAGTTTACATTATTGTAAAAAATTTATTTTTTTGTTAGTCACAAAAGCTATATATAAAATGTTTAAATTACCAATTTTTCTTATAAATTAAAGTTAGTTTTACTGCATGAAATAAATTTACAATAATCCACATCATTGATCAATAGTTGTACTGATATTCACCTCTAGTCTTCAATTGATTTAATTTAAATAATTTTCTATCGACTCCAGCACTTACCGTAGCTCCAATGCAAAGGAGCCCGGAGAGATATCGGCTCCATCGTCCAATCTCAACACGGCGTATCGTCTCATCAAGGAAGTGCAGAAGAAATTTAAAACTCGTGAAGCCGAAGAGAGAGAAAAAGAGGTGCAGTCTTTATATTATAAAATATAACTTTATACATCATGGATATACTGTGAAATATCTTTATTTTTATATTGTTTCGATTACAGATAGGTAAAAGGAATGATATTTTTGATTTTATTATAAATATTAATGATTTGTATTCTGATACGAATC